>CAMPDV010000428.1:0-280259 GCA_946699065.1 Loxodes magnus
CTTCAAAACACTTCAAAAACATGCTTTTTTTTACTTCAAAAATTACACTACTTTTTTTCATACTTTGTTAACTACCTCTGGTATTAAAATTTATTATTCTCACTTCAAAACACTTCAAAAACATGCTTTTTTTTACTTCAAAAATTACACTACTCTTTTTCATACTTTGTTAACTACCTCTGGTATTAAAATTTATTATTCTCACTTCAAAACACTTCAAAAACATGCTTTTTTTTACTTCAAAAATTACACTACTCTTTTTCATACTTTGTTAACTACCTCTGGTATTAAAATTTATTATTCTCACTTCAAAACACTTCAAAAACATGCTTTTTTTTACTTCAAAAATTACACTACTCTTTTTCATACTTTGTTAACTACCTCTGGTATTAAAATTTATTATTCTCACTTCAAAACACTTCAAAAACATGCTTTTTTTTACTTCAAAAATTACACTACTCTTTTTCATACTTTGTTAACTACCTCTGGTATTAAAATTTATTATTCTCACTTCAAAACACTTCAAAAACATGCTTTTTTTTACTTCAAAAATTACACTACTCTTTTTCATACTTTGTTAACTACCTCTGGTATTAAAATTTATTATTCTCACTTCAAAACACTTCAAAAACATGCTTTTTTTTACTTCAAAAATTACACTACTCTTTTTCATACTTTGTTAACTACCTCTGGTATTAAAATTTATTATTCTCACTTCAAAACACTTCAAAAACATGCTTTTTTTTACTTCAAAAATTACACTACTCTTTTTCATACTTTGTTAACTACCTCTGGTATTAAAATTTATTATTCTCACTTCAAAACACTTCAAAAACATGCTTTTTTTTACTTCAAAAATTACACTACTCTTTTTCATACTTTGTTAACTACCTCTGGTATTAAAATTTATTATTCTCACTTCAAAACACTTCAAAAACATGCTTTTTTTTACTTCAAAAATTACACTACTCTTTTTCATACTTTGTTAACTACCTCTGGTATTAAAATTTATTATTCTCACTTCAAAACACTTCAAAAACATGCTTTTTTTTACTTCAAAAATTACACTACTCTTTTTCATACTTTGTTAACTACCTCTGGTATTAAAATTTATTATTCTCACTTCAAAACACTTCAAAAACATGCTTTTTTTTACTTCAAAAATTACACTACTCTTTTTCATACTTTGTTAACTACCTCTGGTATTAAAATTTATTATTCTCACTTCAAAACACTTCAAAAACATGCTTTTTTTTACTTCAAAAATTACACTACTCTTTTTCATACTTTGTTAACTACCTCTGGTATTAAAATTTATTATTCTCACTTCAAAACACTTCAAAAACATGCTTTTTTTTACTTCAAAAATTACACTACTCTTTTTCATACTTTGTTAACTACCTCTGGTATTAAAATTTATTATTCTCACTTCAAAACACTTCAAAAACATGCTTTTTTTTACTTCAAAAATTACACTACTCTTTTTCATACTTTGTTAACTACCTCTGGTATTAAAATTTATTATTCTCACTTCAAAACACTTCAAAAACATGCTTTTTTTTACTTCAAAAATTACACTACTTTTTCATACTTTGTTAACTACCTCTGGTATTAAAATTTATTATTCTCACTTCAAAACACTTCAAAAACATGCTTTTTTTTACTTCAAAAATTACACTACTCTTTTTCATACTTTGTTAACTACCTCTGGTATTAAAATTTATTATTCTCACTTCAAAACACTTCAAAAACATGCTTTTTTTTACTTCAAAAATTACACTACTCTTTTTCATACTTTGTTAACTACCTCTGGTATTAAAATTTATTATTCTCACTTCAAAACACTTCAAAAACATGCTTTTTTTTACTTCAAAAATTACACTACTCTTTTTCATACTTTGTTAACTACCTCTGGTATTAAAATTTATTATTCTCACTTCAAAACACTTCAAAAACATGCTTTTTTTTACTTCAAAAATTACACTACTCTTTTTCATACTTTGTTAACTACCTCTGGTATTAAAATTTATTATTCTCACTTCAAAACACTTCAAAAACATGCTTTTTTTTACTTCAAAAATTACACTACTCTTTTTCATACTTTGTTAACTACCTCTGGTATTAAAATTTATTATTCTCACTTCAAAACACTTCAAAAACATGCTTTTTTTTACTTCAAAAATTACACTACTCTTTTTCATACTTTGTTAACTACCTCTGGTATTAAAATTTATTATTCTCACTTCAAAACACTTCAAAAACATGCTTTTTTTTACTTCAAAAATTACACTACTCTTTTTCATACTTTGTTAACTACCTCTGGTATTAAAATTTATTATTCTCACTTCAAAACACTTCAAAAACATGCTTTTTTTTACTTCAAAAATTACACTACTCTTTTTCATACTTTGTTAACTACCTCTGGTATTAAAATTTATTATTCTCACTTCAAAACACTTCAAAAACATGCTTTTTTTTACTTCAAAAATTACACTACTCTTTTTCATACTTTGTTAACTACCTCTGGTATTAAAATTTATTATTCTCACTTCAAAACACTTCAAAAACATGCTTTTTTTTACTTCAAAAATTACACTACTCTTTTTCATACTTTGTTAACTACCTCTGGTATTAAAATTTATTATTCTCACTTCAAAACACTTCAAAAACATGCTTTTTTTTACTTCAAAAATTACACTACTCTTTTTCATACTTTGTTAACTACCTCTGGTATTAAAATTTATTATTCTCACTTCAAAACACTTCAAAAACATGCTTTTTTTTACTTCAAAAATTACACTACTCTTTTTCATACTTTGTTAACTACCTCTGGTATTAAAATTTATTATTCTCACTTCAAAACACTTCAAAAACATGCTTTTTTTTACTTCAAAAATTACACTACTCTTTTTCATACTTTGTTAACTACCTCTGGTATTAAAATTTATTATTCTCACTTCAAAACACTTCAAAAACATGTATTAAAATTTATTATTCTCACTTCAAAACACTTCAAAAACTTTTTTTTACTTCAAAAATTACACTACTCTTTTTCATACTTTGTTAACTACCTCTGGTATTAAAATTTATTATTCTCACTTCAAAACACTTCAAAAACATGCTTTTTTTTACTTCAAAAATTACACTACTCTTTTTCATACTTTGTTAACTACCTCTGGTATTAAAATTTATTATTCTCACTTCAAAACACTTCAAAAACATGCTTTTTTTTACTTCAAAAATTACACTACTCTTTTTCATACTTTGTTAACTACCTCTGGTATTAAAATTTATTATTCTCACTTCAAAACACTTCAAAAACATGCTTTTTTTTACTTCAAAAATTACACTACTCTTTTTCATACTTTGTTAACTACCTCTGGTATTAAAATTTATTATTCTCACTTCAAAACACTTCAAAAACATGCTTTTTTTTACTTCAAAAATTACACTACTCTTTTTCATACTTTGTTAACTACCTCTGGTATTAAAATTTATTATTCTCACTTCAAAACACTTCAAAAACATGCTTTTTTTTACTTCAAAAATTACACTACTCTTTTTCATACTTTGTTAACTACCTCTGGTATTAAAATTTATTATTCTCACTTCAAAAAGTTGATCCAATGCTTTTTTATAACTCATATTCATTGAGATTTTCTTTTTATTTACAAAATAAAGTATCTATCTTTCTATCTATTTTATGATATTAATCTGAGTTATTTTAAATATACTATATCTACTATTTTATTATGAACCACTAAACTTTAGATACTTCCAAGCTTTCTTCATAAAAGTTTTACTTAATAGCTAACTATATCTAAGCAATATTGTTTTTATTTTGAATCTACTTTTAGTTTAACTTTTTATATCCTTAACTCAAAATAGATATATAGAATTCTATTCTTTGTTTAATGGTTCTAATAGTAGATTTTATGTAGCTCTTTCAACTTTGAACAGTCTCTTTTGAAACTATATATTTATGTCCTTGATGTACATAAATTCTAATGTTATCCTATTTACAATATAGAGTTAACTATTACCACTGATGTATTTAGCAATTGTTCTAAAGATTAATCATCTATCCTTATTATATGGCTAGACTCAAGATCTATAAGTCTCTACGATAATAATATGAGTGCTACATATGAACTTTTTTTATATATTATAAATGGTTTTTAAGCATTTTTCACATATTATACATCCACAATCTAACTTTATAGCTTTTTTAAGATCTTAGTTAAATTCTTCTTCACATACTTCTCACTTTGCTTCTGCCTTTTTATTTATTTAAACTAAAAAGTGTTACTAAATATTTTATTAAAGAGATAACTAAAGAACCTTGCTTTAATTAGAGTTATATTTTATTAAATTAAGTTATAACTAATAATTAATTTTAAATCTAAGCATAGGAACAAATTCTAATTCTTTAAAGTAAGTTGTATGAACATTAGTGTAATTAAAGTATTCAAGAAAGATTCATTTCTTTTATGAGACTATTAACAAGATGTGGATTAACCATATTTGTATTCATATTAATGAAAAAAGCAAAATCAACTCTTTTAGATGAAAAGCAAACTAGAAGTTAGTGACTTTAATTTTATAAATAATTGATAATTATTGTTAAATCTTCCTATTTATATCATAATTTAATTGATTATCTAATAAGTTGACGGTCATTCGTTGTGGATGATGTCAAAGAAAACGCTGTGCTAAACCTAAATTTTTAATTAATATAACCTATCAAATAACAGTATAATTTTTAGAATATTCTCTTATATTATGTTATTTAATTATCTTACTAGTGCTCAGCATTTATTTTTCCATTATCTTTTATCATACCAAAAAGCAATAAATCTTACAGATTTAACTAATCATTTGATATATTCATTCATCTTGTCAATGATCTTTTTAATCCCCTATAATTATTTTAAATAAACCTCTTTATCTTTATCGAGAAAACTTTTAGATGCTCTCAAACTATCGCTCTCACTTGTTAATAACATAATTTTCTAATTTTGTTTTGTTTTTTTTATTTTCTTTTATTTAAATCTCTTCTTAATTCTATTTAATCTCTCATGAATCTATTTCTTTTGCTAATATGCTTCGATTTGGCACTTCTAATAAAATATTTTATATTACTCATACAAATTTATAATCTTGATAGTGTCATTTATTTTATTATATAAAACTCTTTTATCTTTTCTTAAATCATTAATATCATTCTCTAGTTATTTTATTTAACTATCTGCTTATTTAATAATTATTTGTTATATATTCATTTTTAAATGGATTCTGCTTTCTAGTCGACCAAATAGGCAATCTGGTGCAGTCATGTCTTACTGCAGGTACTCTTGCAATAGATGCCAACCACAAATAAGTAAAGATTGGCCCATTGTGTGATAAGCCTTACTTGCTTGAGGATTCTCTCTATTGATACGAGAAGTCACAAGAAGGAACTGAAATCCAGATACCAGAGTTACCCTGATTTTACATGTCGCTATTCTGATCAGGAATTTAGAAAACAACAAAGACATAACTGAGATAAAAAATAATTATTATTTAGAAGAATTTAACCTAATTGGGTCATTTGATACAAATATTGGAATGTACTCTAACTTCTTCTAACTCTAAACTTTGGAAGAAATAAAAGAATTTAAAGAGTGAAGGCAATCAATTTTGATTATAAAAACGGAGATAAGAAGATAAGAATCAAAGAGACCAGATGAAGCTAGAAACGATTCTAGCCTATTATTAATAATTAAATTTGGTTTCTTTATTTTTTCGTGGTGAACCAAACAATGGTGGTACCACGCTAATTTAATTTAATTTAATTAATTCTTATTTTAACTCTTATTATTATAGTTTAATTCTGCTTTTTCTCTTATTTTTTCACTTAATTTAGCTATTACTCTAAAACTTTCTAATCTTACTCATATTTCTCAAAATACCTTTTAAAATCAGATAACTTAATATTTAAATCTCTTTTTTCTTATCTAAATGTTTCTATCTGAATATTAAGATATTAAATTCATTTTTCTTTTTATGCATCTTATTAAGTTTTATCTAAAATAGTTTAGATAAAACTTAAATTATCTTGATTCTTTTTTAATTTCAAACTCTATATTTTTAATATTTTCTTATTAAATTTTAATTTCTAGCTCAGAGCTATTAATTTATTTAGCCAATATTTGTAATTTATCTTCCTTTTCCTTCAATTTACTTTTAAACTATAACTCTTTTTATTAATTTATTTAATCTCTTTCTAATTTATTTTTTATTACTAATTAATTAAGATCTTAAAATTTTTAGCATAGTCATTATTTTAGTTGAGTAAAATACTAGTCTCAGATTCGTGCTCTTTTATTCAATATCTTTATTATTAGATTTATACTTAACTTTCTTAGCGTTATCTTTCTTATTACTGAAAATTTACTTAGCATTCTTTAAATTTGTCTTATATAACAGACTAATAATGTTATTATTAGTTTCTGAATTTGATATTATCTTACTATCTCTTATTATAATAAATATCTTTAAGTTTTATTTAATTTAGTATTTGAATTTTTAATCTCTCTAAGTTTAATAAATCTTCTCTAATCTTATCATATTCTTATGACTCTTTCTAAAACTGTTCCTTCATCTACAACTCAATTTTATTTATATGATTCTTCTTATCCTCATAGTGTTGAATAGTGTTTTCTTACATCTTTTGATGGTATCTAATTAGTTTATGATTTAATGGTATTAATCTTAAATTTATTCCATATGCTTTATTTACTCTTCTATATATGTCTAATAGCTATTTACTATCTCTTAGCAAGCTTATTTAATTCCTTGTTTGGCTTCTTATTAAATAAAGTCTTTCTCCCTTCTTTATTCATTATAATCTATCTAAATCTACTACTAGCGTTACTTCCTGTTTTTTTATATAAAGCTGTATATTTTCCTTACCTGCTTTTACGCTAGATACTATATAGATCTTCAGATATTAGATTGTATCTTCCAAGTTAATGAGCTTATGCCCATGATGCGATTCCTATTCACATTAGGCACTTCTTTTGTACTATCTTAAATGCAATAAAGAGTTTGCTGCTACTAGTGGACCTAACAGATATTTCGAAGCTTCATTATCTATTCCTCTAAATTTTTAAGTTAAAAAGTTTCTAATTCTTAAACTATGAAAATATTATTTAGGCTTTATAAAGCAAAATGTAAGTAAAAGCTCGAGAACATGAAGATAGCTATAGGAAAAATTGGAGCATGCAAAAGTATTAGTAATTGAAAAGAGGAATATATAAAATAAGCTTTATTAATTTTAATTGATTACTTAATTAATTAAAATATAAAACTATTCCTTTAAATTCTATATAGAAATGGAAGAAGATAGCTCTAAATATATTTATTATGGGCTTACACACTTTTTATAATAAATTATAAGAAAACATAAAAAAAGAGTAAGAATAAGCTAAATAGTAGATTGATATGCTTTAAGCAATAATATAATAGCTAATGTATTAGATTAAATTTAAAAACTTTAGATATTCAATATTATAAAATATAAATAAAGATTAAGATTTGAACAATCGAGTATAGGGAAATTAGTTTGATTATATTTTCTTAATAGTTTATGTAAGCAGTCAGATAAGATTTATGAAGATAATTTTGATGTATAAATAGATAATATAGAAGATTGAGTCATTTTGTGATTTATGTAAGAAGTGTTTGAACACTATTTTAAAACTTGAAACAAATTATAGAAGAAAAGACATAAAATATCACAAAGAAAGTTAATTAAAAAACTGAAAATTCGTCTTTCGAGTAAAAACTAATAATAAAAAGGGTTTTAAGTACATTGTGCACAATTATCAAAAAGAATTAGCCTTTTATTGTTTTCAGGATAAAATTTAAGTATAAGAAGTAGTAAAAGATAATTTAAATTGCAAAAAGATGAAAAATATTGTTAAGTTTAATGGTTAATAATTAAGATTTCTAGAAATAAAGATTAAAAATTTGGATCCATTCTGATGAAAAGAAATTTCAACAGTTTTTATTGGACAAATCTTAAGTTGTAAATGTTAAAGAGACTAAAAGACTCCTCTTTTAAAAGCAACATAAATCAAAATAAACTTAGTTGCCTTCTTTTAACCTAAACTAGATTGAAAAAATCTCTGATAATTCAAAAAACAGCTGCATGAAAATACTTTTTTAAGAAAGATTATTCTAGCATCTACTAATAAATAACTGGATTAGAGAAACATTCCTAAGGAAATAATACTATTTAGAGTCTTAAATAGCTTCCTGACCTACAAACTTAAGTGTCTATCATACATGAACACTAATAGCGATAATTTAGTATTCAAGAAATATTTAACTATTTTTGCAAAAAAAAAAATTAAATTTTTGTTAATCTTGCATAATAATAGAGCAAATAACTCTACTTCTTATGTAATTCAAAGTACTAAAAATAATAGTTTCTACAAAATAAAATTATGAATCATGATAAATAAATCTTATAATAATTTAATACCTATTTTATAAATGTAATTATGAATCTTGAAGTTAAGATAACTCTCTATAAGTTTTATTTAAATTGTTTTCTTTCTTTCTTTTTATTTATTTTTTATTTAAATCTTATTTATTGATGTTTATATTTATTCTTTTTACTTATTTTTTATTATACTACTTTATTTATTAAATTTTCTCTCTATTGCTTTTATTTTTCCTTCTATACTTGAAAAAGATTAATCATTTATCTATTTATTTTATATAGTTGTAGCTTGAAAAGAAAGACAAAAGTTTGCTATATTTTAAGTTAAGTAAAAGAAAAATCTAAATATGAAAATAATACTTAGAAAAGTAGATAATCTAATGCTGATTCGGTGATAGGAAAAAGTAGAATAACTGAACCTTAAATTAAAAAAGTGGTGTTAGAATTTGAAGGTATAAGAATGATATATAAATAAGATTTAAAATGAAAAACTTAAAATAAATTTGATTGAAAATACTTTATAATATCCAAATACTTAAAGTCTGTAAGTTACTAGATTGTAGTTTTTATTTAATCTTTACATTTAATAGAACTAATTTTTTAGCCAGTTCATTATTTCGTATTAATTTAGTTATTTTAAAATATTTTATCTTACTAACCAGAAAATAAACAAATAAGAACCTTACCATAATCTAATGAAAATGAGTAGCTGATTTATTATAATAACCTTAAAAAATAGATAATAAAGAATTTAATTAATTAAATTACCAAGATACAATAAATTAATCTCAATCTTAATAGCATATTTTCATCTTTTAAACTTATAAAATTATATTCAATTAAATCTATTATAAGTTGTCATCGAACTAATAACATATTAAATGATATCACTCTTATTTTCATCTGATGTGTATGAATAAATTGATCTCTTAGAATAAAAAAGCAGTTTAAATGAGTATTATAGCTAAAAAGGTTGAAATAATATGATTTAAGATTAGAAGTAGTAGATTTAGTAAATAGCAAGTATTTTGAAAAGTAAGCTATCTATTGCAGTTTTTTAATATACATTTTTATTTGGATGTAGAAAAATCAAATAAATCATATATTTTACTATATTCAATATAACTATATAAAAAATTTAACTAATTATAAAGGAAATTATACATAAATATTATTTAAAAAGGAATAAATAAATAAATAAGATTATAGAGCATGTGGCACCTCAATGGTGCGCAACTCTTTAATAAAAATTTTTAAATAAATTTTTTTTTTTAAAGTCTTCCATACTGCTAGCAATCCTTTGCTAGTTTTGTCTTCTATTGTCCCATTATCGGAATGCTCCATAAGAGACCTAGTATTTGGCATCTTTCATCAATAACATTACTTGATGCCTCTTCAGCCTTTGTCTTCTCTTTTGGCTCCCACCAAGATTCTTGCTCGGTTCTTCGCTAATGGGGTCTTTTTGATCCCTGAATTTATGTCAATTTCATGGAAGATTGCTCCTCCTATTTAAAATTTAATATATATAATATTTCATTTTTTTATTATCTTATTTACTCTTTAAATATTCTCCAGATTTTATCCCTTTCAAGACAAATTTACTATTTTCCTCATTCATTTCCCAATATTATTTCTATACATTTTGCTATACAATTATAATACATTTCTAAAACTATTTATGCATCATTAATTTAATCTTTAGGCAAACGAAACTTTTTTCTTTTTGAATTTTTATATATTATATATATTAAATCAAACTAGCAAAAGCATTATCTTATTTTTTTATTACTTCAAAAATATTGTTTTCTCACCCAAACATTTTGATTTTTATATAAAAAATATTCATTTAATAAATTTTCATTCCCTGCCTCATATTTTAGACCTTCCTCTTATTTTTTTCTTTTTACTTCATACCCAATCCGTTGCTACCATCAACTATAGTGTTAAACATTGAGCAAAAAATATTTTTTCCATTTTCACAATTTTTATAACTCTTCTTAGAATTCCTTTATACTTCTATTTACTTCTTAATAAGACTCTTTTTAATACTCTTTCAGGTTTCTCTAAGACTTCTCTTTATATTCTTATACTTCTTATTATTATTCCTTGCCTTCTCTTTCTTGCACACTTCTCTTTTTTACTCTCAACTCTTATCTAATTTCTAAAATCATAATTTCTTACTTCTTTCTTTTCTTATTTACTCTTTTTCCAATTTTTATTTTTCAATTTTTTTAAATATCTTCTTAAATTTGATTTTTCTCACTTTCTTTTGCTCTTCTACTCCATTACTATCATACAAAAAACTCTTATTTCATCGAAAAAAATCTTAATTTTACTCTAATAAACTTAATTTTTACTCATATACTCTATAGATACTTTAAAATTAGTTTAAATATGCTTTGATATACATTTTATATATACTATAATATAAACTTAATGGATATTTTAATACTTTTAATATAATTATTTATGTTTTTTCCTTACTAATGAGATTTTCTCAGCTCTCGTTCAATTGCAAAGAAGTCCATTGTCTTTCCTTAACATTATTGCTGGTAGTTCCTTTTATGTCATATGCATATATCACATTAGGCTATGATTCATCATCACTACTCCATATCCATAGTCTATTATCGGTGAAGATACCATTATATCAGAAGTAAGATGCTGTTGATATATATGGATATTACTATCCATCCTTTATTATTGCCTTTTAATCATACACACATGTTTAATTGAGGTAATTTTAATTGTCCCATATATAAGCTTGATCATTCTCATTCACATAGACACTTACTAAATAAGCTGCTGGCTTTAGTAATTATATGTCATGCTCCTAATAAGCATTCAATATGATGTCATATGACGATATTGAATTTGAAGCTTTGAAATCATCAGTTCTATTTGGATTTTAGATTCCACCACCTATTATTCAAACTCTTTAATGCTATATATATATTGCATTTCATGCTATATAATCTTTGTAACTAACTAGGGACTTAGATGCATTTGCTTCTATGTCATATACCTCAAAGAAATTATGGTAATTTCAATAATCATGAGAAGGTTTAGAATATGATGTAGGATCATATCCTCCTATGATATACACTAATCTGTCATTGTCATATCCAATTTATGATACTGCTCCTCTTGGTTAAATTAAATTGGCTGATGCTTTTATAGTAATATTGCTATTAGTGTTAGCGCTGGAATTTGTACGAATCTATAAGATCCTATCGAGATATGTTTTAGTATCTGCACCTCCTACTTATATCAATAGATCATCATTGATCTAATATGTCGAGGATCAATTACCATAAATAGGCGTAAGTTCTGATACTGTACTTTAGTTACAGGAGATATTAACGTTTTCTAACTAATAACTCTAAATCTTATTAGTACTTAAGAATATTCTCTTATAAGTAGTTATGTTAGGTAATTCATTATTTATTCTCTTAGTTATGTGATATTTGTAAATAGAATCTTAAACTATCTCACTTCAATTGCTTATCTTAATCTATTAAGTTTATGACTTATATTAATTTGATTACTCAGTTACTTATTAGATTTATTAACTTGATTGCTTTAGTTAATCAGTCAATTCTTTATTATTGTTTTCCGATTATGCTTTAGGATTTTTTAAAATCTCTTATTCATTCAAAATCCTTATCTTCTCTTATTAATCTAGGATCTCTTTTTATAATTTTTGTAACTAGTCTTATAATTAGGTAACAGTTGATTGACTAGTAGTTAGATCCTATTGAAGTATTAATTTTTATTATTGAATCTCTTAAATGTCTTAAGTGTATTATAGTTGGTTGTTCTTAAGGTTAGAAATATTATTATCTAGATTGCTGATTTCTTAATTAGCTTTATTTAATTATTCAGTAAATTCAGTTACTTATTTCTCTTTAATCGTCTCTTAAACTAGTTTGTTTTATAATTAGGCTTTAAGATTTAAGTTTTCTTAATTACTATTGAAGAGATCTTATTTCAGCCTTTATATTTAACTAACTTATTCAAGAGTTTATTAATTAAACTCATTTATTTATTTAGTATATACTTGAAGTTAGTCATCCTTATTCTTTAACTGCAATAGATACTCTTGTTCATTTTATAAAATTGTTGTAGAACTTTCTTATTTAGCTTTTGCTAGCTAATTGCTTAATTCTTATCATGTCTTACTCTAATCGATGATTTATTGACTTAAACTATTAACCTAACTTAAGGAATATGAAACTTATTGTTCTAATGAGGAAATTTAATTGCGATATTCTTATTCTTGTTTTTCTTATTAAAGGAGTTATTTTTGACCATTTCTATATAGGTGCTTTATTGCTAGCTATCATTATTTTATCTAGTTTACTTATGCAATATAGTTTTAATAAGCTTTGTTATGCTAAAGCTTTTCCATTAGACGAATTATAATCTCCTTCTATAGAGTCTAAAAACTTAAATGCTCTTGACATATATTTCCGGATGATTATGATATGTTTTAGAATTTATCCTAAATGGTAATATCAAGTTGATCCAACTAGCTCTTCTTATCCTCATATTAAATGATACTATCTTAATTGATATTTGAGATAGAATCAATCTAACTACCTATTTGTTGATAGAATTCAGAAGTATCTTTTAATAACTAGACTTATTATTCTATTTATTACCATTAATCATTTACCATCTCCTAACAAGCTTACTAGATATTTTATTTTACCTATAGTCATATCTAAACTATATTGTCTATTCTTGATATCTACTATTAGCTTAACTGTCTATGTCATTGATTCAAAATAGTAATATAATATTCTAGTCTTTACTTAATGGCAATAGAAGTAGATTCTAGGCAACTCTTCAATTGCTAGACTGCTTCTTACGTAGTGATACATCTATGATCTTGATGTTATTCTTACCTACATTATGCACAGATTCTAGTATTTTCCTATATACAATATAGAACTAATTACTATTAGTTATGTATCTAGCAAATGTCCTTAGGAGTGTGTATCTATTCCTATTGAGTGCTAAAATTTATAATTTGAAGTGTCTCAATTGGTCTTTCAGTAATAATATTATGAGCTTCACATCTAAACTTTTTATTAATCTTATAAAATCCTCTCAAACATTTCTCACAAAGAATGCATTCACAGTCCAGCTGTCTAGGTCTTTTAAGTTCTTAGTTGAAATCTTTTTCACATGCCTTACACTTAGCAAATGACATTTTATTTTTTAAATGAGTTAGAAATAAAAATGTAGCTTACTATTTATTGCATAGAGATTACTAAAGAAATTGAGATTAATTGTTTTCTATACTAAATGTATGAGATTATTTATTAAATTAAAAAAGAATTATTAATTATTTTTTAAAATTAATACATAAAATGGAAGATTTTCTCCTCTTAATCTGTAACATAAATTATATAAATTATTTATTATATCAAATTTTTAGAAATAAATGTAAGAACAAAAAGAAAACGAACATGTGTTGCTTTTAAATAATATTATTATTAAACTAAAGTTAATAAATGCTTGCTTTCATTGGAATTTCAACTATCTCCAACTATCTATTTTTATCGAGTTTGGATCCTTCGACCTTTTGAGTGTGAGTGGTTAACAATCCACCTCAGTCTCATTAAGATCTATTTTGTATCAAATCTTTTTTTGTAAACTCCTTTGTTATCTATAAAAAATCTAGTTAGATCCTTAGTATCCTTTAGTTCTCTTGTTTTTTAAGTTTTTATAACCAATGCCGTTTTTTATTAGATGTTGTGAAGAATTGCAATATCTGTACCTCTTTATCTTCTATTTCTGTTTCTATTTTGGGATAAAAAAATTATTAATTTTTTCCAATATTTTATTTATTTCATTTCTTTAAATTTCTAAATCATCAATTACTTGATTAGTCGCGATATCATTCTTAATTTATTCAGTAATTGTTGGTACTTCCTAACCTTAATTGTTCTAGGATTAGCGCTATAGTTGTTCTTCTATTAAGACTTTATTTTAAACGAATTACTTCCATAAATAAGTATTTTCTAAGGGCAAGTAGCTTTATAATAATACATCTAGTATTTAATCACGAGATTAATATAAATTTGCTTAATATTTGCCTTTATTAACTTCCTTTTTATATTATATTTATTTATCTTTTTAAGTTATTTTTCTGATTTCTCATAGCTTTTCTTTTTTGTTTTTTAATATACTTTACTCTTAATTTTTGGCGTTTTTGTAGAACCGGTATAATTAATATAATATTAAGACTGATCATCTCTATATTATTAATTATTTGGAAAAGTTTGCTTTTATATCATAATCTAGTTTACATTTAAGTTATTATAATAAGGATGAAATTATTTAGATTTTGATGTTGGATCTTTTCCCCCTATTATATAAATAAATTATCATTATCATATCCAAATTATGCTATCGCTCTTTGCTAATTTAAATTGACTGATGCTTTCATAATGCTTTTGTATGTGTTAAGCTGGCTCTCTTTTTGTGAAACTAAGAATTTTTCCTATATTATTTAGTCTTAAAGGGATAAAAATAATTAAAACACATAGATTTCTAGAAACTACTTGAATAGATAGTTTTATTTATAAAATACTAAGAAGCATACTTAAATTAATGCTTAATCACAGAAATATGGTAAGCTAAATATTTTTACTAAAAATATAGATAACAAAAGCTTAGATATTATATCAAGATAGTTTTGTTGCCATTTTAATTTTAGCTGAGAAGTTCCCTGATTAGAGTCGATCTTATCAAGGGAAAAATCTTTCTGGTTATTCTCTCTTTCTAGCTCTTCGAAACCCGTCAGCTCATAGTTATGGAATTCCCTGTCGAAGCTTATTGAATTAGCAGCAGGATATACATGTTATGTTCATCAAGAAATAGCCTTTAAGTTTTTAGCTGGGAAGGAGTTTCCAGTCCTTGAAAGAGAAATCTTTTAAGTTGATAATTAGAAAAATAAGCAAACTATTTTGGACAATTATAGGTTTAAATAAAAATCTATAAAACTGAATGTTTAATTTTAATTATATTCATCATATTTTGTATGCTAATAGACTCAAACAAAGTAATCTTTACTTGCATTGTATGAAATAAGAATAGTTACTGAAAAGTAGTTGGCGGTAATATAGAATAAGATTAGTTTTGGAGAATCCATTTCACTATATAGAATAAGAATAAAGGTAATATTAAGATTCATCATTTCTAAGTAATAATAGAAACCATAAGTACTCAATTTTGCTTTAAGATATGTAAAGGTTCCCGTATAAATATTTATTGAATCTTCCTAAGAAGCAAACTGTTAGAGATACTTTAGATTTATAAAAGGCTGGCTTCAGGAAGGGTTTAAACACCACCTCTTCAAAACTGGAAAGAAAATCAGAAGCATTTTTCTTGCCCCATTTTAACTTTAATTAACCAATCTTTTTAAGACCAGCAATTGGCTAGCGGAAAATATACTAGAAAATTAAGAAATAACAGTTTCAATATTCCAATAAAGTAGTATCGCATACAATGATTCTTGAAAATCTCAAAATATGCATCAAAAAAATTAATAACTATCCGTGCAGCTAAATTCACTTAAAGAGCGAATTTAATACCTGATATCTAATTTGACTATGCTAAGACAAGAAAATAATAATATTAAGACCGAAATTAGCAATCATCCTAAGTTCTAGAGTTTAATTTGAGAATTTTGCAGATGGACGATAATTATAAATAAATTGCTGAGATTACTGAGAACTTGCTTTAAAAAATTCTTTCTATCAACTATCCTATGGATATAGAGCCAGTAATTACAGCAAAAGGAATTATAGTAAAGGAAAACACTAAATACTGGTTTTTAATAGCTATGACGCTTCGTAAGATAATGTTGGCAATTTTAAAATAAGTAAATCTCCAAGATTAAAAAACTTCAAATTATCTAAGCAAGCTGTATGCTACTTAAGAGAGTAAATTTATAGACTTAAGATAACATAAGAAAAAATTAACGGAAGAATCGCGAAGAAATCAAAGGACTCGGACTCTAGCAAATATTTTTCACATAACTATATTTTAACCAAATACCTATAATAAAACCCGAAGAAAAGAACAGTGGCTGATATATTTAAATATAACACAATACAGAGAAAAACTATGAAGATTTTTAATAAGATATTTTATATTGGATTACAAACTTTAAAGCAGTGATGAATCTAATTGAAGGCGTTATCACTAATTAATAATAATTTTTATCACTGTATACATATAAAATATGGATATACACTACAGTCGAGAGAATTTATAAGAAATCTGGTGCCGTGTATACTGTATTGAGAAAATTTCGCACTAGATACTCCACGGATAAAGATAGAAAAAACTTGGAAGAGATATTCCTAACTAGTCAAAATGTTCTCGCTAGTGTTATGAAAATTTGCCTGTCGGGCCACTAAATTTTCAATTTTTTTTCTTTGTTTAGTTTTATTTTAGAAGACTGCAGTATTTACAACAATATTCGAGAATAATTTGATAATAAAAAGATTTTCCATTGAAGAATCTTCCATTTCTCATTAGATGGTTATACTAAGATAATATATCTAATAAGAACACATAAATTAGCCTTAATAGCTAATTTGCTACTAACTTATTTACGGGGACTTCACGCTAGATTATTTAAATATAAATAAGTCTGAAAATAAGATATTAAATCCTAAATGAATAAAGTGCTACTTAAAATTAGCCACTACTGCTTATTAAGTTTCTTAGAGAAAGAAATTTTTGATAGTTTGCTAAATATTCTTTAAATAATATTTGAATCTTATATTATCGTTGATATTTTAATTGCTATATTTTGATATAATTTGCTTTACATCCTTCACTTTCTTTTACTTCTAAATTCTAATATTCTTCAAGTAATTTATCAATTTAGATATACTTTATATTCTTTATTATATTAATACTTTATACACTTTAAATTACTTCATATACTTTTAGCTTAGTTTGTTTCATTTTAATATTTTAATTATAGTTTAAATAAAAATACGATTCCCACTTCACTATTTTTACTTACTCTAGCTTAATAATAATGAGCACCATTTTCTCTCTTTATCATTATTATTTGGTACCACTCTTATGTCATATGTGTATATCACATTTGCTTGATTAAGATAGTTACTACTCCACATCCATATTCTATCATTCTAATAGATACCATTATATCAGAAGGCATTCGATGGATCAAATGGATATTATTATCCATCCTATATTATCCTTTTTTAGTCATAAACACAAGTTTATCCCAGATTACCCTACTTGTCTCATATATACACTTATTAATTCTCATTCACATAGACACTTATTAATTTAGCTGCTGGCTTTGGCAATTATATAGTATGATCTTGATAATTATTTAGAACTATATCATATGATGATAAAGAATTTGAAGCTTTAAAATCATTGGTTTTGCTTTAATTTTAGATTGAACCGCCTATTATTCATACTCTTTAATATTATACACTTATTGCATTATATGCTATATAGTCCTTGTAATTGGCTAGAGATTTGGAAGATCTTGTTTATAAGTCGTATATCTCAAAGGAATTATAATAATCTGAATAATCATGAGAAGGTTTAGAATATGATGTTGTATCCACACCTCCAATGATATATATTAATCTATCATTGTCATATCCCATCTATGTTATTGCTCTTGGCTAGATTAAATTGTCTGATGCTTGTATAGTATTGCTGCTATTAGTGCTAGTGTTAGAGTTTGTACTTATTTATAAGATTTTATCGAGATATGTTTCAATGTTATATCCTCCTACCTAGATTAATAAATCATCATTGATCTAATATGTTGATGATCAATTAGCCCATATAGGTTTCATACTAGCTACTGAGTTATAATTACATAACTTATTAGCGTTATCTAACTAGTAAGATTATATCTTATTAGTATTAAAGAATATTCTCTTATAGGTAGTTATCTTAGGTGGATCATTATTTATTCTTTTAATTATGATATATTTGCAAATCGGATCTTATACTATCTCACTCCAATTAGTTATCTTAGTCTATTAAGTTTATTACTAATATAAATCCAATTTATCATTCACTTATTAGATTTACTATTTTAATTACATTATTTAATCACTATATTCTTTATTACTGCTTACCAAATTCAGTTTAGAGACTTTAATACTCTCTTATTCATTCAATAAAATCTTTATCTCTTAGTAATTAAGATTCTCTTACCTTAATTTTTTTAGCTAATCTTATGGTAACTTTATTGTAGCTTAATTTGTACTCTACTATTATTGAAGTATTTACTAGTTTTGTTCAGATTAGAGTTGCTATTGTTTTAGATTTTTCACTGAGTTATTTAAGTTTTTGGGTTTTTATTTTGATTTATTTAGCTAATCAGTAAGATATTTAAGTTATTAGTCTTTAACTGATTCTTAAACTATCTAATCTTATATCTATTGATATAGCTTTTAGTTTTCTTACTATAAGTTGCTAATATCTTATTTTAATCTTTAAATCTAATACTAAGACTACTTAAGCTCATTGATTGACTTAATCTATTAATGTAGTTATTCCTCCTTATTCTTTAACTTTAATTAGTATTTGCTAGTTTGCTATTAACTGATATAATTACTTTCGTATTAAAATCTCTGTCTAGAATTTTCTAATTCTTTAATTGTTTTATCCTTATTGATACTTTATTAAGTCAAAGTATTCAGTTAACTCTCTTATTCTGAAATTTATTCCTTTAGCAGTGAGATTTATTTGAGGTATTCTTATTGTAGCATTTCGTGCTAAATGATTTAATCTTATTTTTCTTTACGCAATGCTTATTATGTCAGCAGTAATTGACTTACATAATATGCTTATGTGATATTATCTTACTAAACTTAGTTATTCATAAAATTTTCCATTAGATGAGATATGATCTTGTTCTTTAGAGTCTAAATATTAAAGTTATCTTAGCATACGATATCATTAAATTTGGGTATATGTTCCAATTTATCCTATATTGCTAACTCAAGCTGATCCAACTATTTCCTCTTATCTTTACATTAATTAATATCATCTTATTACATACTTGAGATAGCCTCTATCTAACTAGCTATTTGATGCAAGTGGTTTGAAGTATCTTTAATAGACTAAATCTGTTACTTTATTTGGAGCTATTGAGCATTGATTTAATCTTAAGAAGTTTATTAAATTGACTTAATAGTCTGTAGTAAGTACTATACCATATTGCTTTTAATAGGCATCTATTATTTCTTCATGTTGCTCTCACATTAACTCAAGCTAGATATTTATTATTATAACTTTTGTTTAATATCTCCTATTCTTTATTCTATGTAACTCTTTAAATGTTAAACTGCCTCTTATGTACTGATGCATCCATGCTCTTGGTGTGATTCTTACTCACATTATGCACAGATTCTTATACTATCCTATAAGCAATATTTAGTTAACTACTGGTAGTTATGCATCTAACAGATATCCTAAAGATTAAATATTTATTCCTCTTAAGTAACTAGATTTAAGATCTGTAGTGTCTCGACAGCTTTTTAGGTAGTGATATTGTGAGTATTACATATGAACTTCTTTTGGAGTTTATAAATGCCTTTCAAACATTTCTCACAGAATATGCACCCACAGTCCAATTTCCTTGCTTTTCTAAGCTCTTAATTGAAAGCTTTTTCACAAGCTTCACATTAAGTTGCTGACATTTTAAAGTAAAAAAAGTAACTTAATGTAATTAAAAGGAATTGCTAAATAAAACTAATTTAAGCTAAATAGCTTTAAACTAAATAGTAATTAGCCTACTTAATCAGCTAAAATAAATCAATCTTTCCTTTTAAGTTTAAACATCAAATGTAAAATATTCCCTACATTTTCCTAATAAGGGATATAAAACCTTCTTACAAACTGCTAAATAGAACCATATCCAAGTAATAGTAACACAAGGCTTAATCAAGCTATGATATGAGTAGATTACTAGCATATAATAGCTGCTTTGTATTCCTTTAATTATCTCATTTTATTAAGTTTGTATTATATAAGCTAAATAAAGGCTAAAAATAGAACATTTAGAAGTTTCATAGAATAAATATGTAAAGAAGGCTTTTATCTAGAATGAGCACTAAAAATAACTAAGTGAGTAATCTAGAAATTATAATAAGATAAACTAGAAGAGATATTAGAATAATTATCTTATTATATATATCAAAATTGTAGAGTTAAAAGATTAAATATTTATAGCAATCTCTAACTATCATTTAACTATAGTTTTAGATATTTACTAGAAACTGAAAGATAAATCAAGATGCTAAACAGAAATATATTACCAATAGCGTATAAGTTAACCTGCTAAAAAATAACTTTATAGCTTTCATGGGAATATAAAATAATCTAAGTTTTACAACAACTAAGGGTTTTAATACTTTCTGTAGCTTAATCTAAACTTTTTGTTTGCTCTAAATGATCTTATAATTAAAATGAAAAGGATTTACTGCTGATTATTTTCCGCAATCAGGTATCATAGACAGTATTGAATGAGATTTCATATCCATAACTTCAAGTCTCTTCAAGTTAAAGATATCATTTAACATAGTAGCTCAACCTTCTTTCCTTGCTACTAGATTAATAAAATTATAATCGAAAATTTGAAGGTAAGTTTAGAAGACATCTTGTTATATAGTGAGCTTTTCCAATTGGAAAATAAATAAAGGAATATAAAAGAATTTAAAACTTATTTGCTAAAACTAAAATCCAAGTAAATCAGAATTATTTTGATTTTACGGGATTTACTCTAATAATAGAAAGTAAATGAAGAGTTGTGATAATGAAACTTAACCTAATGGGATATATTACTACAACATAAGTAGTAAAGAATAAGAAAATTAGGAGAAATAAATTGATATCAACCGATTAATTTTTCTGAGGCTCACTAATTCCGTTTTCACCCTCTTATCCCTAACTTTTCTAAATTTTTTGGTCCGTCACCATAAATCTCCTATAGTGTAAAACGCTGAGTCAAAAAAAACTTTCACGCTTTTTCCATTTTTTAAATATTTATTATATAAAAAATATTGATGTCGGCCGCTGTCATGAGAACTAGTTTGGTGTAGTGTATACTGCAATTCGAAAAATCTCAACTAGATACCACCAGAGGGAAGAGTGGAAAAGCTTGGAAGAGTCAAGCCTAAATTGCTCGAAAGTTCTCCTTTTCGCCTTCCCTTTTTCTTTAATTCGAATTATTTTTTATTCTAATTTCGTTCTTCTTCCTTTATATCTAGCTCTCTAATTTTTATTTTTATTTTCTTCCTCTTTTTCTAATCTTTAGCCTCCCTTCAAATATAACTATCCATCCCGTTAATTCTTTTATATATCTTTAAGCTGATTAATTAATTAAAAAGATTATTATTTATTTATTTTATTATATTTTGCTTTAATATTCTCTTTTTTACCTAAATATAAAATTAACATTTTATAGCACTATACTCTTAATTTATTCTATAATAGCACTCACTCTTTTATCTAACTATTTTTTTTTTTCCTTATAGCATTCCCATTTTAATTTCTTATTTAACTCTCAATATTTCCCTTTACTTTTTAATTTTATTCTATTACTAATATCTAAATTTATTTAAAATCCTTTAGTTTTACTTATATCATAATTTAGTTAATCTAATTTAAACTAACTTCTAATTAATAGATTTAATAGTTTCTTATTATTTATTCCCACTCTTTAGTTAAAGTATTGATATATGTGATTTAAATTATTTATTTTATTTTAAATTATATTTATTTAATCTCTCACATTACAAACTTATTCATTTGCTCAAAACTTTCTTCTGCCACTATTTCTCTTTACTATATTTTTACTTTATATCGTACATATATATCACATTCGACTCCCAGAAATAATCACTACTCCACATCCATACTTTATTTTTCGAGTAAATGCCATTAAATCAGAATGCTCATGCAGAATCATAAGGATACTACTCACCATCATTAATAATTCCCCTATTGTCATACACACAAGTTTACTTAAGATGATTAAAGTTATCCCATATATAGACTGATTCATTCTCATTAGCATACACACTTGCCAAATTACATGCTGGCTTAGGTAGCTGTACCTCACACTAATATCACTAATTCTTTGCGATGTCATATTCATTCACATTACTCAATAGTTAAAAATTTCTACTTTAATCCAAACATTGAACTTCTCCACCTAATATAGAAACTCTCTCTCACTTTACAAATATTGCATTATATGATATCTAACCATTGAACTAGGCTAACTGTTTTGTTTCGTTACTTCTTATGTCATACACTTCACTTACATTATAGTAATTATAGTAATTATGCTATTGAGAATATGAAGTTGGATCTAATCCTCCTACTATAAACACTAAATTATCATTATTATATCCCAATTATGTTATCGCTCTTGGTTAGACCAAATTAGCTTATGCTTTAATAGTAATACTGTTGTTTCTTATTTGCAATACATTATTAAGATGAGTTTTAGTGTTGTAACCTCCCACTTATATCGATAGACTATCATCTATCTGAAATATAGATGATCAATTACCATTTATAGGATTCATATTTGATATAATATCATAACTGCAAACTCTATAAATGTTGTCTATTATGTAACTCTAGATCTTATTAGTATCAAAAAACACACGTTTATATGTTGTTAGCTATATTTATTAAGGTTGCTATTCATTTTTAAGATTTAAATTTTTGTTTAACTCTCTCTATGCCTCCTACTTAACTACTCTACTTTCCTTAAACTTTGACACACTAATATTATTCATCGCCCCAATTTCTTTTTGCTTATCATTCTATTCGATTTAAAACTATTATTTCTCTTTTTCAGATACTTCTTAAGATAAATTCATACTCTCACTTAATTAAATTTTTATAAAATCCCTAATCCTGTTTCACTCTTTTACTAGATTTTAAATCTCGTTTTATAACTCCTCTATCTACCCCAAAAGTTAATCCTTTTACTTATTGACTGGCGAAAAAATTTATTCCCGAACTCTCCTTTCTTGCTCTATTTCCTCTAATATCTAATTCAATTCCCTTATTTTGTTACTTTAGACATTATTTTCCTCTTTTTTGCTATCAAATTTAATTTCTAGCTATACTAACTAACTCTCTTCAAATAAATTTTACTTCTACTCAATTAGCTAGCAATTTAATGAACTGTTCTCTTATTTTTTTGCTTGATTAACTTAATCCAATTATTTTATCTTGGCTAAGTAATTTTATCACTCCTTCCTTAATTCATTAAACTATTAAAATTTCTTGATTTATTCCTTATTATCCAATAGTATTTTTTATATTTAAGACTCCTTATATTCTAGAATATTATCCTTCTCCAGTATAGTTTGTTTATTTTCCTCTTAATCATTTATAACTTTAACTTCACTAGCATTCTAAACCCATAACTCACTTATAGAAGATTCATATTCTTTTAGATAACTAACTAATACTTCGACACACTCCTATCACTATAAATATCTATCTTCATATTCTCTCATTTAAACTTTCATTTCTTTTCATAAAGTTTAAATAGTTTTCTCAAAAGCAATATTTTATGCTCTCAATTTGTAATTCTCCTACTTCATTTCTTTTATCTCATTTGAATCCATAAGTTAGTCAATTACTTAATTTTGCATACTCTTTACATTTAAATACTCTTGTACTCGTGAATATTACTATTATTCTTATAATTAATTCTCGTATACTTATGATTTAAATCCCTCTATCTAATCTTCCTTAGTCCCATTTGATTTTATAGTATTTTATCACATTTATCTAATGCTTTCTACTTACTATATCATCTAAAGACAACTTATTTAGCTTTCTTTAATATCCTCCATATACTTTTCATCTATTTATTATTCTTCTATTTTCACTTCTTGAAATGCTTAATCAGTCCTTGTCTTTGTCTGCTGTTAAACTTAAAGCATTTAATCTTTTTAAGCCTTTTAAACTTCAGATTGATCCTTATTCTACTAATTCAAAATCTAAATATACTTATCTAATCTCTCCTTTAAGATATTTAAGCTCAGTTAAATTTAACTCTACAGAATAGGAATAGTCTCTTCTTCACTACTACTTTGCTGATTCTAATGAGAAGCTTATTAACATTAACCACAGATTCGTATGTTGTCCTTAAGGTATTATAAAGTTAGAGGATCTTAATGAACTTAGTCCTTCTCTTGTATTTTATTGCTTAGAGTTTCCAAAGATCTTTCTTTACAGTTGCTTTGATTAAAACTAATTAGCTCATTTTATGAACTATAGCTTTCTTTACTGCATCTCTCACACAATATACATCAGCAATCCAACTTTTAAAGCCTTCTAATATGTTTTTTTAAAGCTACTTCTTAAATCTCCCTCAAAGTAGTTTTCATTTAATTTAAAGCTAAAATCTTAAAGATTAGTTAATATTAATGAGACTCTTAGAGATACTAGCTGATATTAAATTAATATCCCTTATTATATTTATTAACTGCTATATTTCCTATTATCTGCTTCTTACTTTTCAATTTATAACATCAAATGCAACTTTTTACTGCTTTGTCATTATTCTGTAGAAAGAACGATTCAACAATACCAGATCATTCTAGGATTGCTAATACTATCTAAAACACTAGCAGTTTTGAGCTATTGCTAATGCTTTATCTGAGAAGACTAATTTAATGCTTTAAATTCATTAAAGTCTAAGACTTAGTTTTGTATACAGTAAAGCTAGCAATAAATGTTACTTCATGTTAAGAGAAGAATCGTTCTAAAGGGGTCTGATGAAAGGAAAATCTAACTGCTATTAGTTTAAACCTAATGAAATGTCTTGCCTTAATAGGACTAAGAAACTTATCTAGGATATTAGATAGGCATAATACTAAGCTAATGGTAATAGTTTCTAAATATAGTAAAGCAGACATAAGAGCTACTCCTTTATTTTAAAAACGGAACTATTTTCCATTTGCTTTGAAGTTATATCCAAAAATATGATTTTACATAAAATTGAAAACAGAAATAACTCCATAAACTACTAATACAAATTTAAAGGAAGAATAAAGCTAATTACTAAATCCAAAGCTCATTGCTTGCTAAACTTTTATAAGATTAGTCTCCTAATCCAACTTGTAATGCTTTAATGATTTAATTTGTTTTTTATTTAGTATATAGTAATATTAAAATTGGTATTCTTCTAATTAAAATTAATAGTTATAGTAAGGGAAATAACTAAACTTAGTATATTTGCTTGAAAAATTTATTGAAACAATTATCCCTTCTTTAATAAATTATGCAAAGGCATTAATTTAATTAAAAGTGAATAAACTTTAATAGGGTCTATTTTATATATGGACTGGGAATATTTGTTTTGCGATTTTGATTAAGAAACATAATTTGATTTACTATAGCATTAAATTTTTAAATATAAATCTTTATACTTTCTATCTACCATCCTTTACATACATTTATCTAACCTCGCTCTTTCCGATAAGTTGCTCCATCACTTAATTTTGTATATTCTATAAATTAAGATTTTATAGATTTAGTGGCTTCTCATAAATCAAGTGGCTGTTTCTTTTCTATTTTATTTCCTTCTTATAGTCTTTAGATGATATTAATGTTAGATTTTCATTTATTTTATTTATTTACTGTATCTCAGAATTTTATTTAATTTACTTCTATATTTTCCATTTACATTTATCAACTTCTAATACCCTGATTATCATTTGTTTTGCATTCTTTATCAGTCTTTCTTTTTGCTTACTAATAAATAATAACTTCTAACCTCTTTTAAGTTTCTAATTTCATTTAGATCTTTATATTGCTGACCTGAGGCCTCTATATACTTAATTATTCTTTCCTTTAAGATTCTTGATTTAAATTACTTTAATCTCTATACGCTGGAATTAAACTTCCAAAAATCCATTTTAATTATTTATATGAAGATCTTGCTGACATTACAAACAAATTCTATTTTATTCTAAAGCTACTACAAATTTAAATTCTTTAATATGATATATATTCAAAAGGCTTTATTTTTGGTTAAAAAGTTCCAGTTCTTCGTCTACTTTTCACTAATCAAATTATGCTTATAGATGTAAACTTTTTTCAGAGATAATAGATTGTTCCAACACATTTCACACTTCAAATATATTTAAAGTCCAACCATCTTAGTCTTCTATCAACTTAGTTAGGTTCTTCTTCACATACTGACACTTAATCTATTATATTTTATCTTAATAACCTAAAAAAATAATATAAATTAAAATAACTTATTTATATTAAATTATCTCCTTATTAGTTAATTTATTACTATCAACTTACTTCTTTCTTTTAAAAATTTAACATAAAATGGAGGAATTTTACCTATCTTACTCAATATTGCTTCTAATTTATTTTTATTTTGCTCTATTTTAGCTATTTCTTTAATCAGCTAGATAAGTAATTATCTAATTTTAGTTTTTTTTGGTTCATTACTTCCTTGTTGTAAACCTAGAGTTTAAACTAATTAATTTAAGTAACTGAAATCAGGTATTCTAGCATTAGATATTTCTCTACTTCATCTTCTTTCAAGCATCAAGCTTTTAGTTATTGCTAAAATTCAAGTCAAATGTTTAGGTTATTTATCTCCAAGATATCTCTCTAAAATCTTTTATAGTTTTTATTATTTAAAGATATAAAATAGAAAAATTTACCTGAATATAATCTTCTTTTTAAAACTTCGATAGTTAAGAATTTCTACGCTTTACTTAATTCTGATTATAGGCTTATTGTTAAGCTTTAGTTTGGTAGTTTAGTTATTCCATATCTAGTAATTTGTTTTCCTAGAATTTTACTACTTAATTAAGTTACTTTTAGTTGAACTACTTTCTTTATACTTTCTATTACTATATTAATCTTCCTTATCTTCTAGATAATTCTCTTCTACTTCAACTTTTTCGATTCAAATCTTAAAAGTTAAAGCTATTTAGAGTTCTTAACTATAGCTGATTTGGAGTGTTAGCAAAACTAAGGACTGGCTTACTCTACTTCTACTTGAAATTTCTAGATTTGCTTAATGATTTTATCTTCCTTCCTTAGAGAAAGACTAAGATTATCGAGAAGAGGTTAAGAAATAGTTTATTCAAAGTTCTTATATTTATACTAAAGTGAATGTTGATCAAATAAGGCCTTTGTTTCATTAGTTAAAAGTCTATTGCTAATAGTCATGATATGGAGATCTTTAAATCTAGGTATTTAAATAAAGCATCATTTCTCTCAGTTGAAGTAGTGAATTATCAGAAAATAAGTCTCATAAATCACGTTTTTGAGGATTCAAAAGTTTCTGAATAAATGTAAACTCATCCCAATATACAAAGAGTGAACCTCCATATTCTGAAGCAAAGCTAGTAACCTAATAAAGTAAATAAAGAGAAAAGGCTACTAAGTGAAATATTGTATATTAAGAAGCAAAAGTAGAATCGATTTCTAACTGGTAAATTTAATTAGTTCCTTTTAAATAAAATGTAAGCAAATAAGTGTTAAGCATGTGAAGAATAATATAATAACTATGGTAGGAAAGCTAGAAGAATGGAGTGCTCTTGTGTGTTATGTGAAAAATGCATGAGAAATTTCTTTAAATTTTACCAAAAACTAATATGTAGCAAACATAATTTAGTTACCTAAAAATAAATAGAAAGCTTAGATATAGTTAACATAGAATAAGAAGAAGCAATACAAACATCAATATGCTATATTCACTAATAAATCCTAACTTCTTATTGCGTTTAGGATAAAACTTTAGTATGCAATTAGTGTAAAAGAAATGAGGACTAAGCTTATGAGTATATTTCATTAGAAGAATGAATTTAGAAACTAAAGAATTAAAACTAAGCTAAGATAGCTTTGCTGATGGATAATTTGACTAAATATATAAATAAGTTAAGTGAGTGTTAGAGATAGCTATAGGGAACCTAAACGTCTATTATGAAAGTAATGGTTTAAGTTTAAACTGAAATTCACTAAAAGATATAGTAATAATGTAGAGAATTATTCTTTATCTAAGGGTCTAAGTTAGAAGAATTTAAAAGCTTATTAGAAGACTCTTATAAAGAATGCAGAGTAAAATAGAAGAATATAAGTTTCTTAGAATAGGAGCAAGAAAGTACAATAGAGGAATGCAATAAAAAAAGTGAAGAAATACAAAAACAAACGAAGTACTTTCAAGATTCTTTGGAGTAGCAAATATAAGAATGATAAAACTTAATCTCTAAACAAAGTTTAGAATAAGTAAAGAATACATTACTGAATAGCATATTGAAAGCAAATCATAAACATCTAGTAGAAGAATACGAAGGATAAATTAACTTGTTAAAAGCATCATTATAAGAAAAAGAGATATAGAATCTGTTTTTAAAATAGTAGTGTGAATAAAACGCTGAACAGTCTTTGAAACTTGATAATTAAATATAAATGATGGATCTGTAAATTAAGGAACTAAAAGAGAAGCTCCAATAAGAGAGAGACTAGGCCCAAAATTAAATTTAGATGTTGATGAAGGAGAAAGAGAATAAAGAGTAAATATCTAATAGCCCTCAATAAGAAAATAAAAAAGAATACAAATAATTAGACAATAACTTGACTTATAATACTAGTTTAGAAATCTAAATCAGTGAGTGGAGTGAAATTTCTAAAAACCCAACATATTAATATTATATCAGACAGAGATAAAACTATTATGAGGTACAGATAAGAACATATAAGAGGATAAAATGGGATAGTAATATAATCTAAAGCATAGAAATAGAAAATATAGGCAATCAATAAAAATAATTTGAAGTTTCTAATATGTAAGCAATTAAATAAAACTGATCATCTATTTATTAAATAAGTGATGATAAAATAATATAAGTGGGAGGATTTGATAGTAATACATATCTAAATTAAATATTGATGATATAAGATAATAATGTGATTAAAATTGCTAACTTAGAGCAGCCAAGATCAATATCATAGTTGGGATATGATAATAATAATATGATATATATTATAGGAGGAAGAGATCCAACTTCGAAGAGTCCAGTTAATTACTATAAAGAGTGTGAGGTATATGATATCAGTAACAATTCCACTAGATAAATAGCATAGTATACAAATAGAATAGCACTAAATGCTGTATATATCTAATGAGAAAGATTATGAGCGCTAGGTGGATAAATATAGCATTAGGATAATAACACTTTTGAATCCACAAATCAAGTGAATGTGTATGATATAATATTAAATGGATGGTATAAATAATCAATATGTTTGCCAAAACCAGCACGTAATCTATCATGCAGGAGTGTGGAAGAGAGACAGTGTATTTGAATATGGGATAATGATAATTATCTGTAATAAACTTGTATATATGATAGCAAAACTATTAGTGAGGATGGAGAATAATTTTAAAAATTACAATGATCATTTTGATATAATTCTATATACTCAAATAATAGAATATGGATATGAAGTAGTGATTATGAATCTCAAGGAAATGTGATATATGATTATGACATAAAAAAATGGTTTAGTAGAACATGGAAAAAGAACGTAGGAACTTGATGAGAGACAATTAAAAGCAAAACAAAATTAAACTAATTAAGTTAAACTTATTTAAACAAATATAATAATATTATTATCTATTATATAGTGTTAATAAAATATCACTTTATATCACATGCAACAAAAATAGTTATAAATTAAAAATTAAAAAATGTAATTAAAAAATTATAAAATAAAATCTAATAAAGAACAAAATAGTAAAATAATAAAGAAATAATATTTTGCAAGATTATTTTAAAAGCATAACCTCAATATTTAAAATAAAGTTCTAAAATATTAAATATAGAGAAACAGCTAGAAGAACAAGTTAAAAGTAAGAAATAAGTAAGTTTAGAATAAAATGAGTTATTTAAAAAAGTGATAATTATTTTTTAAGAAGAAGCAAAAATAAGAAGAAGCAAAAATAAGAAAATAAAAAATAAAAAAATTCAAAAATTATTAAAAATGCATAATTAACTAGCTTCCAACAAAGTAGTTAAATTTAATTTAATATAAAATTTTTAAGTATAAGGAAGTATAAATATTAAGTCTTGAAGAGATATAACTATTTTAAAGAAATTAATAAAATATTAAGTATTTTATTATTTAAAGAAATAAGAATTAAAAGATAGTAATAATAATGAATCTAGTAAAGAATTTATATAATAGAACAGGAAAATATTTCATATCTAAATAATATGATAAAATAAAAAAACTCTCAGCAAGCAGGATGAGGAAATTGGGAAAAATTTAGAATTTTATTATTTCGAGAAATAAAAAGAAGATTAAGAGGAGCAGATATTGTAATTCTTTACAACATCTAATAAAACACTGCATTGATTGAAAAATATTTTAAAACAAGAGGACTTTAGAACCTGAAGAAAATTAACAAGACTTTTATAAATAGCAACAGAATCTAATAAAAAAGATAGAATAAGAATAGAATTTATCAAGATGGATATGAAATGGTAGCAGCAACTACATTAAAAAGAAAAAAGATATCCGTTTTTAACTCTTGAATAGCATGAATCATTTAATTTGGAAACGAAAGAAATTATGATTAGTTAGTGATTACTGGATGATATAAATTTCGACTTTTTTTTTGCTAGATGTTGAATTTAATGAGGAGATTAGGATAAATTATGAATAATATTAAGCTTTCTCTATTTGCGATTCTGATACATTAGTTATACATCATTCTTAAATATTTCAGTAATAATTAGATCTTCCTCTATTTAAATCAATTAGAATTAAACCCTAACTGTTCTTCTGTTAATACTTTATTTTGAAAATTTGCTTCCTTAAGTATATCATTTTTTAATTCAGTCTTATAACCTCAATATGCCTCATTAATTCTCTTACTCTCTCTGAAAGCCTGCAGATTTACTCATTCTGCTTGCTGAGAATTTTCCTCAATTTGTTGCATTATTTGTATAAGGATTTATTTTCTTATTTTATTTTATTATTGAAGTTTTACCCTAATTTCCTTTTAATCGTTTTCCTTTATATGAAGAAAAAGATTTCGATACTATTTTTAAAAGTCTGCTATTTTATTGCCCTACTTTTCCACTTTGTTTCTTACATGCTAAAAGTTTTACTACATCCTTATTAAATTCACTACTCTAACTCTACCCGATACTTAAACATCTTATAAATGTAAAGCACTTAAGCCTCCTTTAACTACTTACTTTACCCATGTAACTTACTTATACACAAACTCAATTCATTTTTAAAACATTCAATACTTTACTTAATCTTATTCTTGACTCTAAAAAAGTCTTCTATTTTGATAAGCATTGGTGACCTAAATGTGATATCTGAAACATGAAGAACAAATATAGATTTAATCCTAGAGGCAGTATAATTCTATGTATTGCTAGTGAAGGCCACATAATGATCTTATGGGTTATTCTTACTATTCCAATTATCTAAATGCTGCTTTTTCCAAACTCTCTATTGATCTTATAGTTAATATGTTGTGGTTATTATATAATAAATTCTTGATGTTCGTTAACATAAATTTAAGACATTTTTCACATAAAACGCAAGAAGAGTCTATTCTGCTGGGTTTTCTATGAGATTCATTATATTATTCTAAAGATGTCTGACGTCTGACTGGTTACAATGATAGTAACTAAATGCCTAATAGATATTTACAATAAGGATTAAATAAGAAAGCTTAATAAAATAATAAATTATACTTATTAATTATAAAGCTATTATACCTAGTACACATATAATAGCATATATAGATTCTACTTCTTTAATAACATTTAACTACCTATATATTTTAATTAATTAGATTAAACTATTATCACTAGTCTATTTTATCATTACTTACTACTATTCTACTACTTATCTTTAATATCAATCTTTATCCTAATTACATGCTTTTAAGACATTATTGCTTATTACCAAAAGTTCTTATTAAATATAAATTGTTCAGCATTATTATAAACATATATCCTAAAGCATCAAATAATCCTTTCAATCTAGTTAAAAGTTACTGTTTGCCATAACTACAGTAGTCACTTTATAAGTAAACTAGTTAATAAATCTAATAATGGCATCATTAAATCTATATTGGACAAAGAAAACTAAAATTAATATATATTAGAATCATAAAAGGATATTTAGTACCTATATTATGACTTCTATAATAATTATTAGCTATTACTAAAAGTTTAGACGTAATAATAATAATAAACTCAATATTAGAAATAACAGATAAGAAATACCTACAGAGATATATAGCCATTGCTAAAATTAATACCACTTTAATTCCTTAACTTAAATTAAAAAGCCTATCAAATATCAATATTTTAGAAATTAACTATAATATAAATAACATTTGCCTATATTTCGAGAAATGTAAAAAGCTTATACTTTCTAAGGTCACTATGTTAAAAATTGATGTGAATAAGCAAGATAAAAATGCTGAGTTTTGCAAGAAAAATTATAATGAAATATATAACACGATGGAAAATTATAGACTAAAAGAAATACTCATGATATATAAATTACGATATTATGTTGCAGCTTTTTATGAACTTTTCATGTATCTATACTAAATAAAAATATTTACTTTTTATTAAACTATTAAAAACAAAAATAATGCGAGAAACAAATTTCTGAAGCATTTATTAAATCAACTATATTTATTAGTAGCAATTAAAAAAATTCTTATTATCTACTTTAATTAAAAAAAATATTGCTAAAACTATTTCGATAATAAAGTGCTTTATACTTTGACTGTAGAAGAAAATATAAAAGTCAAAAATAACAAAATTTATTTTTATTTGCTTAAATGCTAGTTAAATGTAAAATACTAATAAGCAATATAAAATAAAATAAAAATTTTAAAGAAAACATTTTGTTTATTAGTAATTATTTAACTTAAATAGAACTAATAAATTTTATTACGACGGGTTATGTAAGAAGTAGCTAAAAATAATATTCAGTATTTTTTAGAGGTATTTCAATCGTTCGTCCATATCAGTGCATTTTTTCTTAGTTCATTTTTTAATTTTGATTGTTTTATATGATACTGACTTAATAAACTTACTAAAATTAAATAAATATAATAAAATAGTTTTTAGTTAATAATTTAAACATATCATACTATTATTCATTTTATTTTTACTTTTATTTTCATTTTTTCTAATTAATTTGTTTTTATAAAAAGATTATATTGTTCAGATTTACAAAATTAGGGAGAAAAAATTTATATTTAGATCACTTAGGCTGAAACTAATTTAAATAAGTCTAATTTCTTCCTCTTTTTTATTTAACCCAATAATCTCGTTTCTTCTATTGAAATTTTCAAAATTTCAAAACAATTATCGCTACTTTAGCAACAACATTTTTTTTTCTAATCTTTATCAGTTTCTTTTTCTAAAGTTGATTTTTAGGTCCCACATTCATTTGAAATACTTTATGATTAATTTTTTTTTGTTTGGGTAAAATTACTGTAGCTCTTCTTTATATTTTTCTACGCTTTAATTCAGCTTGGTTGAGATACGGTTTTCGTAGTTATAAATATTGATAAGGGAATTTCGCAGACATTTTTAATTTTCTATTCCGGATATTTCTTGTTTTATTTTTCTCTTCTGGCTTTTCTGAAAGCTTCTGGTTAAGATGAATGGGCTTCTGTACATTCTTTCGGAGATAAACGCTTATTAGGGTAAGCTGAAAAATAATGACTTGCTCTGTTCCTATTTAGAAGACCTGCCTCTCTTCCTGGTGCATGATAATTTCATGTTGTTTGCGTAACTTTTGCTCAGATGTTATTCCAGTATTTATTAAATAGCAAGCTGTTTTTTTTAATTTATCTTCCTTTTGATAGGCTGTATAATATTTACTTTGTTTAACTCGTCAATAGCATTTTTTAAATTTTTATAATAAGAATGTATCTATAGGAGCTAGAAGTGAATAAGAAAATTAACGCTCTGTGCTTTCTTTCCTATTTTTAGAAGATAGTAAAAAACTTTTCCTAAAACTGTCTTCCATTTTTCCAATTAGATAAAAATAACTTAATTTAATTAAATTTCTTTGCTATCTCTTTTAAAACTATTAAGAAATATTTTTAAACTAATTCCAAAGAAGAGATGTTTACAATAAGTCAGGATCTGATAAATCAGGAAGAGGATGACGAAGTCCATATGGTAGACTGAAGAGCTAAAGTCGGAGTCTATGAGTCAATTTAAAATTTAGAAAATGATATTTGAGTAATGCAAGAGCAAGACGAGAAAAACTGAGTAAAATTAGATTCCAGACTTAAATTAATAGAAGAAAACCTTTATAAGCCTTCTTAAGGAATTCCAATGGAAATAGAGAAACAGGAAAAGACATTTCCTAGAGCAAGAAAAAGATGCTAAATTTGCAACAGCATTTGATATTTACGACGGAAATGTCCTCAATAGAAAAAAAAATTAATATCTGGAGAAATGTTAACTAATAGCAATTGAAGTAGCGAAAGACGGAATTTTTCCCATCGGGAAATGGGAAAATCTGGAAAAAGAATAAATTCTCAACTCAGATTATTCAAAAGAGAGAAGTAAAGGAAAAAGAGCATTTAAAGAACAGAAGATGCAGGAACGGAGATTTTATACATTTAAAACTTCAATTAAGCCGAAAGGCAAACAGTTATTTTAATGATTAATAGATTTCGTTTTGCATATAATAAAACTTAAATAGGTTGTAATACCTTTTTCTATTGTTTTGTCTTACTGCGATTAAAATTTGTATCAATTTCTTATCTTGTGGCCATATTTTTGGCAGTATCAACCTTTAATTTTTTTCTTTTATACGAAGGATTAGAGCAAATCCAGTTTTTCTCTTGATTTTTTGATTGGTTCATTGGTGATTTAGATTTGCTCAAATTGATTTAATCTCTGATCCAAATTTTATTTTAAACTCTTTCGATTGTATTGAATTAAACTTACACCGATTAGGAGAGGCTATTAGTTAATTTCTCGTTTAAGTTTATATTCATAGATAAATTTGTTGACAGTTAGCATAAGAGATTAAATTGTTTTTTTAATATCTTAAACTTCTTTTCTAGTTACTACATGTCAATTTTAGCATGTAGAAATAATTATTTCATTCTGTTTAATATTTTGTTTTTGTTGTAGAAGTCTGTTATTTCTTAGGAACCATTTTATATTCTTATATATAAAACATGATTGATTAAATATTTATTATATTATTATTCTTCTTTTCTAAACATTATTTTATTCAATTTCTTCCTTTTTCAATAAATATTTATCTAGTTTATACACTTTATGATAATAAATTTTATGTTTTATGAATCTTTTACAGTCTAAATAGTTAATTGATCTAACATTTTTATTAATCTAAAATATATTTTTTATCAAAATTATCTATTCGGTAAATTTTTCTATATTAAAAATCGTAGAGACAGAAAAAGTATAATTATTTTACTGTTTTTTTATCATGTTATTTTATTTTAATATTTAAAGTATCTTCAAAATATTTCAATTTTATACTATTTTAATTATTTAATTCTTTAGTTTTTTTTTCCTTTTTTTTCATTTTTTATTGCATTTTCTTTTATTTATTTATTCCTTATTTTTATTATATCTTTTTTAGTTTTTGTATCATACTTTGTTCTTACTTTTTTGCTATTTTTTGTAATTTTTTACTTTTTCTTGCTTTTTTGCTTTTATGATATGAATCATTATAAGTCAAAAGGAATATGTGAAGACAAATTCTGTATGCATTGAAACGTTGTAATATTAATTCTTTCTCTGTTCATCTGTTTCTCTGTTTATCTGTTTCTTTTTTTTCTTATCTATTATTATGATCAAACTACATCTATATTTTAATTAAACTAACTAAATTATATGATGAAGTCAATTTTTAGCTCAAAAATAAAAATAAAACAAATTCTAAACGATAAATCAAGTAGATACTCTTAAAATTTATTATCTATTTCCATTAGATAACTATATTTTGATCTGATGTATCTCGATTGGCTTTTATGTAATTGTGTTGTGTTTGCTAAAAATGAGCATATTTGAGATATTTTAAGTGTTTTAATGTTCTCCACTAATACATCTACAAATTAGTAACCATATTTATTTTTCACATGCCTCATAATAAGCCATTTACATTTTTGTCTGATATCTAAAATTATAAAATTTACTTAATGCTTCTTTTATAAATTACTGAAGAAGTTCGTTTAAATTATATTAAAATATCCTTTGTTAATTATAATTGATTGCTTTAATGATTAAGATATAAAATAATTACTTTTAAAATCTACTAAAAATGGAAGAAAATTACCTCTAAGTTCATTTATTATAAACAATAGAAATTTGATGTACTAAATAAATTACTTTCTTATAAAATATAAAGTAATAAGAAAAACAGATATTTCATATAATAAAAACCATCATATCAACCATAAAAAATAAGGTCATTTAATATTTACTTCATATAATGTAATTATTAGATTTGAATTTCCTTTACAGATTAAGAATGAAGAAATAGAAATAATTAGACTAATTAGTTGTTTTCTTATCATTTATTTATATTTTATATAATTTATATAATAATATCATATAATTATATTACACACTGACGATATTATTTTTATTCTCTTCTTTAACTTCTCTTACTCTTACAATCACTCTTATTAGCCTTATTAGCCCTCTTAGCCTTCTTATTTTTCTTTTTATTTTTTACTTAGTTACTCTTAAATATTCTTTAGTAAAACTATTTATAAACTTTTTCTCACTCTTAATTTTGATTTATTTTGTTTTCTTTCTTCGTTTTTTTCATTTTTCATTTACAATAAAGTTATAAGTAGATACATAAAGATTAATTTAGTAAATATTGTATTTTACAAGAGTTAAAGTCTAAAGGTAAGAGAGCAACAAAAATTATTTTTAAACAATTTTAAAGTTAAATTTGAAATATCAAAGATAAATTAATTTTACTTTTCTAAGGATTAAGAAAATAATAATGCTATAAATTTAATATAAACTAAGTATAATTATTAGCTAACAAAAATGGAAGAAGAAGTATAGTCTAGAAAAATAGATATTTTAGTGCTGATTTGATAGGTGAAAAAAAATTGAATTTATTAAATAGTATTAAAATTTGGAAGACATAAAAATAATATATAAATAAGATATCATTTTTTATTTCTTTTAAACTCCTTATATTTTCTATTTTAAAACGATTAACTTTTATTTAATTTTTTATTTAAATGGTGTTTATTACTTTTGTTTTTGTAGTTTCTTATTTTTAATTTATTACTTCTCTTCTTATATTTTTCTTATTTTCTTGTTTTTCTGTTCTTTACTCTTAAACTCTTTAAAAATCTTTTAATTCTCTTCACATTATTCTTTAATTTACGTTTTTTACGTTATTTTTCAAAATTTTAACCTTTTTACTTTAAATTCATATTTGAAATTTTTACTATTTTAGTCAAATAAAAACCAAATCATTTAAGATTAGTCCATCCTTGAAATATTCTAAAGTGTAAAAATAGAGTAAAAAACACTATTATATTTTTTACCTTTAATTCCTTCTATTTTTTATATTTTTACCTATTTCTAGCTCACTTTCTCTTTTTCATCATTATCTGTTCTTATGATAAATTTTTCACTTTGCAAAAATTTTAATTGCTAGTTTTTTTTTTTACTAAATTTTTCTTTTCATAAGTCTAAAATAAAATGAGTTATAACTATTTTAATTATTTAATTTTATTAGAACTTAATCATTTTATTTTCTAATTTTTATACATTCTCTAAATACTATTCAAACATTTCTTCAAATTCTTTCTTTATTTCGCCTTTTAAATCTTCGTTTGTACTTCATTTCCTTTTTCCATTTTTACATACTCTCAAACTCTTTCTCATTCCTACTCTCAGCCTATTCTTTCTTTCTTTCTACTCGCATGACTCTATTCATCTATCATTTTTACTTACTCTTCCATCTCTTACCTCTCCTATTTCTTAATTTCACTTATTAACTCTAACTCCTTCAAACCCATCCACTCAAACCTTTTTAAACTCCCACAATTCTCATACAACTAACCTTAACCAAACTCCTTACTCTTTTTCTATCCACTCAACTCCTACTTACTCTTTTTTTAATTTACATTTTTTTAATTTATACTTATACTCTTCTTTATTAATATTTATTCTCTCATATTCTCGTAAATCACTAACTCCAAATCCTTTTAAATTTTTTACATTGCTTTAACCATTTGAATCTTTTATAATTACTCTAACACTACTCAAAAATCAAATATCTATTCACATTCCTTAAATTTTCTAAATCCTCATTTATTCTATAAATCCATACTCTTTTCACTCCTCTAACAAACTTTTATACACACTCTATTTATAATAAAGATATACTCTTACATATAATTTAGTTATGCTCTTATTTAATATATACTCTAATATATCTAATTTATACTTTATATATCTAAATATACTCTATATATACTTTTTAATAAACTTTATATATAATCTAAATATACTCTATACATACTTGATTTATACTTTATATAACATTTTTATATATTCTATAAGTACTCTATGCATACTCTAAAATATAGTCTAATATATACTCTATATATGCTCTATACATACTTATTTATATTTTGTAATTCTAGAACTTCAATTCTTTTAGAACTTTATCACTTTTAAATCTTTTAACTTTTAGAACTATAATATTTTCAATACTTTAATATAAATATATTATTACGTTTCCATACTTATAAAGTTCAAATTCAACTGCTCACACTCAATTTCAATGAAGTTCACTCTCTCTCCTTCACATTATTATTTTCTGAGCCTCTTATGTCATATACATTTATCATGTTAGCCTATGTTTCATATACACTACTCCACATCCATATTCTATTATTACTATAGAGGGCATTATATCAGAAGATAGCTGTTGGATCTGTTGGATATTAGTTACCATCCTTTATTATTGCCTTATTATCTCACACACAGGTTTACTTAAGATGATTTTTTCTGTCCCATATATACACCTACTCATACTCGTTCACATAGACACTTACTAAAGAAGATGCTGGCTTAGGTAAATAGAGTGCATACTTCTAATACACATTCTATATGATGTCATAAGATGATATTTAACTTGATGATTTGAAATCCTTAGTTCTATTTGAGTTTTAAATTTCACCACCTATTATTCACACTCTCTATTGTTATACATAGATCGCATTTCCATAGATATAATCCTTGAAACTTGATAGAGACTTAGAAGAATTTACTCCTATGTCATACACCTCAAAAGAATTTATGTAATTTCAATAATCATGAGATGGCTTAGATTTTGATGCTGAATCCAGTCCACCTATAATATACACTAATCTGTCATTGTCATATCCCATTTATGTAACTAAACCTCTTGGTTAGATTAAATTAGCAAATTTTTTTATTGTTGAGTTGCTGTTAGTACTAGTTGAGCTAGTAGTGATCTATAAGATCTTGTCCAGATATGTTTCAGTTGTTTTACCTCCCACCTAGATCAATAGATCATCATTTATCTAATAAGTTGATGATCAATTAGCAGTTATTGGAGTCATCATTGATACCGTATTGTAGCTACAGGAGATATTAACGTTATCCAACTAGTAATTCTAAATCTTGTTGGTATCATAAGATACTCTCTTATAAATAGTTATCCTAGGTGACTCCTTATTCTTTATTCTTATTATTCTAAAATTATGAATTGATTCATTTGCTAACTCACTCCAATTACTGACTTGAATTTATTGAGTTTAGGATTTGAGTTATTCCAAAGACTACGTTACTTCTTTAATTTCATTACTTTTTTACTCTAATTAGAAAGAATAGCTATTATTAATAGTTTGCAACTACAAATTAGAGGATTTTAAAACCTCTTACTAATTCAACAAAATACTGATCAACTCTTTGTATTTCAAGTTCTCTTAAGATAATTTCTTTAATTTTTTTTCCAATTAAGTGATGGATTATTAACTAACAGCAAGACCCTATTGAAGATTCACTTATTTATATTGTAACTCTTGAATCTCTTAAGTATATTATAGTTGGTTGCTATTAAGGCTAGAACTTAAAGTGTTGATTTCCTATTTAGCTTTATTTAACTATTCAGTTTATTCAGTAATTGCTTTTTCCTTAATTATCTCCTATATTAATATTTTTTATAAATAGGCTTTAAGATTTAAATTTTCTTATTCGTTATTGAGGAGATCTTATTTCAAATTTTATATCTAAATAATCTATGAGCTTATTAACCTAAATCATTGATTTGCTTAATATATGTCTGTAGTTAGTCATCCTTATTCTTTAACTGTAATAGACATTCAGGAGTATTTTATTAGATTACTTAAGCACTTTCCTATTTAATTTTTTCTAACTAACCAGTTAGATCCTATATTGAGTTATTCTATCCAATGACCTATTTACTTAGATTATTAACCTAGCTAAAATAATATGAAACCTAATGATTTAAGGATGAGATTTATCCACGATACTCCTATAGTTACTTTTCTTACTAAAGCTGTTATCCTTGAATGTCTTTGTATAAATGTTTTATTGCTAACTATAATTGCTTTATCTATTTTTATTATGATATATTATCTTAAGAAACTTAGTTATGCTAAAACTATTTCATTAGAACAGTTATAAATTTATTCTCGATATTTTAGATACTTAAATTATCTTAGCGTTAGATATCTGATATATTTTGTAATTTATCCTATATTGCTAGTTCAAGCTAATTTAATTAATTCTTTTTGTCTTCATATTAAACAATATTATCTTAAGAAATATTTGAGATAGTATCTATCTAATGATAGTAATCAGTAGTATTTTTTAGTAATTATGCTTGCTAATCTAACTATAGCTATAAAGCATCTTCCACCTCCTGAAAAGCTTATTAAATTGATTAAATAGTTAGTTGTATATAATACGCTTTCTTACTTTTAGTGGATATATATTCTTGCTTTATTTTGCTCTAACGCTAATTTAAGATAGATATATATTATTATAACCTTTGCTTGGTAGTTTTTATATTAGGTTCTATGTAACTCTTTAGTTGATAGATTGCCTCTTATGTAGTGATACATCCATGTCCTTGATGCTATTCTTAATAGCATTGTACACATATTCTAATGTTATCCTATATGCAATATAGAGTTAATAATAACTAGTTATGTATCTAGCAGATATCCTAGAAGGCTGAATTTTATGATTCTTGACTAACTAGATTCATAATAGGTAGTGTCTCAATTGGCCTTGTTGTGGTTATGTTATCTTTGTTACAAGTAAATTTCTAATAGAGATTGTAGATGCCTTTCAAACATCTCATACAGAGAATACATCTACAGTCCAGCTGTATAGGTTTTCTTAGTTCTTAATTAAAGTCTTCTTCACATGCTTTGCATTTAGCCGCTGACATTTAATTTTTTGTATGAGTTAAAAGAAAATGTTGGCTAATATTTGATTTAATAGGTATCTCTTAAGAAAACAATAGAAATTAAATTTACTTTATATTAATTATATGAAATTACTTATTAAACAATAAGAGATTTACTACTACTCTTAGCTAATTCCTTAGGGTTTTTAGTTTAATTAAAGGAAATCTAGGAATATTTAATTATTTAATTAGCTAGTATCTTACTACTTAGAATTATAATATCCTCATTGTCTCTTTTTTAAATAACTAAAAGATCTTACTTTCTTGGTACTTAATCTGATATAAGAAAATAGTCAAGTAATGGTGTTAATATATGGATATTTGCAAGTATAAGGTAATAAAATAGATAGGTCTAGAAATGAGTATAGTTGAGGTAATGAAATAGGATATGGCTATTTAGTGATCTATTATAGTTGTAAGTATTTGGAAAATGTAGTTGGTGTTATCTGTTTCTATATTTGAAAAGTTTGTATAAGTAAATAAGAATTTCTTGGATTAATGTAAATTTTAAAAGTAACTATTAATTATATCTTAACTAATAAATAGCCTATTATAGTTAATTAAGCTACTTTTATTTCCTTCAGTTTCTTAGTAGCTATTTATGTGAACAACATTAAACTTATTTTTAGTCTTAACATTAAAATCAAGTGTCAACTGCTAAGTCTTCATTAAGTGAGCAACTGTTCCATCAAGAGCTCAATGGCCTAGGAAGTTAGAATGTGAATGTATTCTCTGTAAGAGAAGTTTGAAAGGCATTTACCAGCTTTAATAAAAGTTTAAATTTAGAAAACATAACATCATTACACAAAAACCCATTTAATTATTGACAAACGTTACCTCATCAAATAACCAGCAGAATATTTAAAACTCTTTAATATAAGATTTCGAAAACAGTCTGAAGTATAAAGAAAAAATTAAAAGTTTAAAATAATAAGGATAAAAAGGAATAAAAACTATAAGGATAAAATACTTGAGAGAAAAGAAGTATTAAAGAAGAGAAGATGAAAATGCAAGTAAGTAGATTAAAAATTAAAAATATTATTCTTTACTTACTATATAATCTAAAAACAACAAATTTAAGTTTCTTTAATATCCTCTATATTCTTCTCATCTACTTCCTATTCTATGATAGTCACTTCTTCGAATGCTTAATCTATTTTTAGTCTACTATTAAAATATTAATATCTAATCTCTTTTCAAAATTTATTTAGGTAGTTATTCTACTAATCTAAGAAATATATATATTTCTGTTTTAAGATAGTTAAATTGAATTATATTAAGAGTACAAATAATCGGTAAAGATAAGTACTCGAGTAAACTTATTTCATAAAATAGTTTTGTATAATCTATAAATTTAATTAGATTAAGCGAATTTTTTCTAATCTCGTGATTGTTTCTCTTATAATTCTATTTCTGATTGTCTATTTGCTTCTCCAAATCTTCGTATTATTACAATGCATCTCAAAACATATTCGATATATAATAATTTTTATAGTTTATAGTGTCAAAAGGTATCATGCTTAATTTGCTTTTGTAGTTTCCATTTGTCAAAATCTACTTCAAGTCTCTGATTATTATTTATTTACATGCTTTGTCAATCTTTATCTTTACTTACTATTAAATTATAGCTTCTAATTTCTTTTAACCTTTTAATTTATAAGATCTCAGTAAACTTATGTAAACTTTTCTTAAAGCTATTTAGATTAAATCCTATTTAGCTTTAAATACTAGAAAAAATATCTAAGCTATCTTTTAATGATTATTATCTTATTGATATTTACCTCAGAAACTTAAGTTGTTTAGATAATATAAAGTTGAAAAGCTCTAATTAAACTTGACATATATGCAAGAGATTTTATTTTTCCTCTTCTCATATTTAAGGTTTAGCATTTCTAATTCTTCAAGTAGATTTTCTGTAATCATATTTTCATATTGCATATGAACCTTTTATTTAAAGGTTTTAGGTTTTTTTCCAAGCATCTCTCCATAAAAATATTATTAGCCTAATCTTCTTGCTTTGTATCATTTTGGTTAGACTTTTGTTCATATGACTGATTATTACAATTTAATTTTGGTATTTTAGTTATTTCCTCTTTAGTAATTAAAAACTTTCCATTAGTTAATGAATTTACCTTTAGCTTAACAATTTGATTATACGCTTTTTACTTTCATACTTTTGCTTCCTAGATATTTCTCCTTCATCTTAACCGTAAAAAGACTGGAAAATTAGTGGATTAATTGATTATATATGGAATTATTGCTTTAATTGGCTTATATAATGTTAAATAATGAAATGACAGTGATTACTGGAATAATATGGTTGTTATCTATTAGTAGTCTTAAGTACTGCATGTTTCTTTTGTGCTAGTTCTAATAATTATTTGTATTTGTTTTTAAATATCTATTTCTAAGCATTTACTTTTATAAATGATTCATATTACAAAATTATGGCTATTTTCTTCCATTTTATGTAGTAATTTTAAAAGTAGCTAATAATAATTCTTTAACAAGCACTCTCATATCACTAATGTAATATGCATTTAGTCTAAATTATTTTCTTTAGTGGCATCTTTCAATCAAATATTAAGTACCATTTTTCATTTTAACTCATTCAAAAAATTCAATGTCAGCAGCTAAGTGTGAGGCATGTGAAGAAGACTTTAATTAAGAACTAAGAAAACCTAGACAGCTGGACTGTGGATGTATTCTCTGTGAGAGGTGTTTGAGAGGCATCTACAACCTCTATTAGTAATTTACTTGTAACATTCACAACATAATCACAACAAGATCAATTGAGACATTACCAATTATGAATCTAGCTATTCAATAGATATAGAATCCCACCTTCTAGGACATCTGCTAGATGCATAACTAGTAATTGCTAACTCTATATTGCATATAGGATAACATTAGAATCTGTGTACAATGCCAGCAAGTATCGCATTAAGGGCATAGATGTATCACTACATAGGAAGCAGTCTAGCAATTCAAAAGTTACTTAGAATCAACTTTTAGAGCCATCAATTAGAGATTAGTATAATATTTATCTATATTGAATCAATGGTACAGACAGCTAAGTTAGTAGTAGATATCGAGATTAGACAATATAGTCTAAATATAGCTATAGGTAAAGCAGAATATCTAGTAGGCTTGTTCGATGATGATGAATGAATAATAAAACTAAATTGAGAAACAAATGCAATTACTTAAAGCTACATCTGATTACTATCAGCAGATAGAAAGCTAGATAAATTCTATCTCTAATATCTCTTAGAAAAGTATCAATCAATGTTAGAATAAGAAGAGTTAGTTGGAATAACTTGACATTACGATTTAGGATAAGTTCTAGAGCATATCGTAATCATCTTCTATTGCTTGTCAAGACAATTTAAGTAAATAAGCTCTGTAAAACTATATCGTTTCTCATCTAATGCAGTATCTTTAGTCTAGCCAAGTTTACTAGAGTCAAATGGTCTAAGCTAACTAGATTAAGCAACTATAGTTAGCAATAAAACACTTAAATTAAGACATGCAAGAATAGCTCCTTTAATCAGAAAAGCAAATATAAGAGTATCGTGGATAAATCTCCTCCTTAGAGCAATAGTATCATCTTATATAAGTTAGGTAAATTATTAAAATACTAAAATCACCAAATAGAATAAGAAAATATAGAATCTAACTGATAAGCTAAAAAGGACCAAATAAAAAATTAATCTGTTTTTATCTCAAGTAAATGATCTAAAAGACTAGAAGATTTAACATGAATAAAACTAGTAAATACTACAAAAATAATAGGTAAACCTTCAATAAGATCTTGATACTAGCAAATCTACTATTATTTAGCTGCAAGATTAGTTGCATTAATTAGCATAAGAAAACCATAATTAAAAAGAGTAGATAAAGATCTTGCATGCTGAATAAGAAAATATTAAAATATAGAAAGTTTATTTAGAAAAAAGATATAAAAAATAATTTAAATAACTAAAGTAAGTAAATTAATTAATTAATTAATTTACTGAACAGTTGGATTAATATAAATTATAAACTTAATAGATCAAGATAAATAATTGGAGTGAGATTCTATAAAATCAAATCTACAAGTATAACATAAGCAAAAGATTAAATAATGATCCGCCTAAGATAACAATATATAGGAGAGTATTCTGAAATACCAATAAAATTCAAAGTTACTAGTTAGAAAACGTCAATTATTCACGTAATTACAGTACAGTAACTGATATGATACCAATATCAGGCAATTGTTCATCAACATATTAGATTAATGATGATTTATTGATATAGGTAGGAGGAAATGACATTGATACATATCTCGAAAAGATCTTATAAATTAGCATAAATTTCTAAAATAACACTAACGACTACACCACTATAAAAGCATCAAACGACTTAATATAGCCAAGAGTAACAAAAAAGTTAGGATATGACAATGATAGATTAATATATATATTGGGAGGTGTGGATCCAACATCATGATCTGAATAATATCATTCTTATTAAAATAACTTAAATTCCTTCGAGGTTTATGATATAAGAGCAAATGCTTCAAAATCACTAGCCTGTTACAAAGACTATATATCTTATAATGCAATATATGCATAATATTAAAGAATCTGAATTATAGGTGGCTACATATAAAATCCTAAAAGAGTAAATGATTTCGAGTACTCAAAAACAATATCATAATATGACACCATATTAAATGAGTGGCAACAGCTTACAACTCAATTACCAAAACCAGCATGTGATTTAGTAAGTGTCTATGTGAATGAGAATGAGTAAGTGTATATATGGGACAATAATAATCATCTCAATTAAACTTGTGTATACGACTAAAAGGTGATAATAAAGGATGGCAACTAATATCCGGACATACTTTCAGATGTTGCCTTCTGATATAATAGCATCTACTAAAATAATAGACTATGGATATGGAGTAGTGATTATCAATTACAAGCTAATGTGATATATACATATGACGTAAGAGTAGCAGATAAAAGTATTAATAAAGGGAAAAAATGGCAATCATAATAATTGAGTAAGATCATTTGAGAGAACTGAATAAGTAAGGAATAAATACACTTTTTAAATTTGATGTTAAGTATTAAACTATATAAAGTTAAAATAAAAGTATCAAGATATTAGAAAATAACAAATTTTAATTATATTATATAAAGATTTAGTGAAGAATGAAAAACATTACTTTTGCAAGTAATAATAATACAAAAGAAGCTTAGATAAATCAATAATTTTAGTATGTTATTATATATATTTTTAAAACCGCCATAGTTGTTCGAAGGTGAACAACAAGGTCATCTTCATCAGAGGTTGGGGAAGTTAAGTACCCATGATCGACTTTATGTCTTCCTCTGCTTTGGTTTGGCCTCGAGGCATAAGATTCTTAGACCTTCGACACTGGCTTGATTGGCTTCGTTTATTTTTAATACTGGAACGAAAAAGAAATAATATTGCGAGCTTCATCAGAGGTGGGGAGTTTAAGTACCCATAATTGACACATGTCGTCCTCTGCTTTGGTGATGCAATGAGACACAATCCTGCCATGTCCTTGGACCTCCAGCAAGTATTAAAGATTACGAGTATTCTAAAATTATATCAGTATTGAACATTTTTATCAGTACTGAATAATTATACCAGTATTGAACAAGGTTTATCAGTATCTGATAATTTTATCAGTAATAAACATTCTTGTCAGTATGAAACATTTTTTTTAAAGAGCTGCGCACCAACGAGAGTGCTACGCGCTCTATAATCAAATTTATTTATTTATATCATTTAATTTAAATAGGAGGAGAGAACATACAACTGAGATTGATTTATACTTTGGTAACAGAAAGTACTCCATATGTGAACAATCGCGCAAGAATCTTGACATAAATCTGGGATAAGATTGGAAATATCGAATAGAGTTAATGTTGGAAGATACCAGATACTTAGATCTCTTAGGGTAACTTCTTATCATGGCCCTTGAGGAGACAAAGCTCACAAGGGGATGCTTATACTGGGAAAAAGTAAATTAAATTTAATTAATCTAGAATAGTTTTTTTAAATCTTTAATTGCAAAAAAAAATTCCTTCAATTATAGACGTTAAAAATGCTTTTAAATTATTTTTTTAATTGAATGGACTGTAGTTTCAAATCGATATGTTGTGCTGGATTCAGAACTAGTAAGAGGATAAATTGATAGTTAGATAGTTAAAATTAATTAGACTAAGAACTCGTGAAACCATACAGCAGGTAATTTCTATTCATTTTAATACAATTTTTTTATTAGCATTCAGAACATTATAGGAATTATATCCATTTAGAAATAAGAGAGTAAAAAAGAGTAATTGTCATTTTTGAATCTGGGTATAAAGGAGGATCATAAAAAAATAAATAAGCTAAATATAAAACATGATTCAAATAATAACTAAATATAAAAGATTAAGATTGGACATATAAACATCAATGGATTGGAAGTAAACAAAAGAATGATGAAGAATTTATTAAGGAAAATTAAATAGAAATACTCTCAATAAATGAGACTTGATAAAAACATGGATTTCCACCAATATTAATTAATGGTTATAGAACGTATTTTAAGAATTATGGTAAAGGAGGTGGAATGTGTTTAATTGTGAGAAATTAACTTAACAGTACAGAGGTATCCAGAGTAATTGATGCAGCATAGGATAGTCTCATAACAAGTAAATTAGATGATGTTTAAATTACATCTTGTTGCATGTCAGATAACAGCAAAAGTGAAAAGGTTAAAGACGAAGCATATGAATATTTAAATACATTTTAAAATTAACTTCCAGTCAATCCACATATATTGCTAGGAGATTTCAATGCTTTACTTGTTGATTAAGGAAATAATCCAGATAATAATTACGATAACACAAATAGATTTCAAGAATTTTTGATATAAAATGAACTAGAAATATTAAACGATAAGAGTGCTAATACATGTATACACAATGGGGCTAGATTTGAAGCTGCAATGATTATATTTTTATAAATAATCATTTAAACAGTAATTAATTTACTAATTTTCAGGTACATAATGATAGTTTATTTACTGATTATATTCCTATCACAATTGATTTAATTTCTAATATACCCATTCATATGGAAAAGTAAATATAATAAAAATAAAAAATAAGTAGATTTAAGATCCAATTGATAGGAAGAAATATCAAGATTCTTTCCTTTGATCTTATATTGAATTCTTTCAAATTGATAGTAATAATTTAGAAGGATAATATTTATGCATAAAAAACAATATAGAAGATAACGCAGACCTAATTTTAGGATCATTTATTCCGGATTCAAATATAATAAACTTTCTAGAGATTTAACAAACAAATATATTTAGGCAAAAAGAGCAAATTCGCTGTATAAAAAAGCTCATGTATAATTTGGAAGAGTCAATCAATAAGTTATCAATCTTCATTAAACAGTTATAAGACTTTGAAAAAACTTCTAGCATCGCGCATGAAGATTTAAAAAGAACAAATACCCAAAAAAATTTCTACTTCTTAATGAAAATGCAAAAGATATGTTTTCCTAAGCTAAGAAAACTTTTAATCCTAGAATAAAAAACTAAATGAATTTTAACTAATAAAAACAAGATTTAATTCATTAACTAATGGGAAAACTTTGTATTTAATAAACATGAAAAACTCATTTAATAGGAAAACATATAAGTAACAAGAGAATTGATCAAATTTACGAAAATATTGAAGATATATAAAAGAAATAACCTTCACATTGCTAAGGATTTGATCTCTTTACTATTGAGGAAATTAAAGAAGTTATAAAAAATTCCAAATGGAAAATCGGCAGGTCCAGATGGAATTAATAGAGAATTGTTGAAATATGAAAGCGATTATTTAACTTTAATACTTCATTCCTTTTTGAATAATATGCTTAGACTTGGAAAATTTTTGATGAACTCAAAAAATCAATAAATCCAATTTTTAAAAATGGAAACAAAGATGATTGAAAGAATTGACGATCAATCTCTCTTAATAGCACTATACTGAAATTGTATAGTAGAAAACTCTCAAAAGGATTATATTAGTTAATATATTAAAGGAACTTAATCCATCAGAGTTAAATGGCATATTTAAAATAGAAATAGACTACTCAGTAGATTTTAGTAATACAATAAATAATAGATTTATTTCGAAAGTAAGCCAAAGGAAAAGCAAAACTAATAGCAACTTTGATTGATGTGGAAAAAATGTTCGGCTCAATAATAGAAAGAAGGTTGCTTTTTCATCACCTGAAACGAGTCAAGTTACCATTAGGATTGATATTATCATTTGAATCTTTCTACAAAAATCTAAGTTCTTAATTCCTTATAGAAGTAAATTTTAATAAAAAACTTAATATAACAATGGAGTAATGTAAGGAAGTTCGCATGGACCAATGCTAGCGTTATTGTATTGTGATATTGTTATCAGATATATAGAAAGTAAAGGAAATAGTATTGGATTCAAATATAACAGCTTCAATAATGTTTTTTCTTGCAGAAGATCGGTAGAGAACTTAATACTCCTTTCAAAATCTAAAAAGAACATGTAATTACTAATAGATGAAACAAATAGAGTTTTTAATTGAACATTGCTCAAAATAAATGCCTCTAAATGTGAATCAATTCAGTTTCTAAAAAAAAATAAAAGAAAAGAGGAAAACTTAAACTTGAAGATTGGAAATCAGGCTATCGCTCAAAAATAACAAGTTTCATATTTAGGAGTAACTCTGCACAAAAAAAAGGACTTAATTAATCACTGCAAATAGGTCTTAATTAAATATCTGTCTGCTATGAAGAAGGCGGTATTTACTTTATCAAGGTATAAAAATGCGACACCTTGACACTTTAAGACCTTGTTTAGAATGTTCACGCTTCCTAAAGCAGAATATGGAGGAGAATTAGTACCTTGGCCTATCTAAAATGGAATTACTGCAACATTAAATAAAATTGATAAAAGCATGAGACTGATAGCAAGAAAAGCCTCCATTTTATGTTAAATTTTTAAAAGAAAGAAGTAAGTTGATAGTAATAAATTAACTAATAAGGAGATAATTTAATATAAATAAGTTATTTTAATTTATATTATTTTTTTAGGTTATTAAGATAAAATATAATAGATTAAGTGTCAGTATGTGAAGAAGAACCTAACTAAGTTGATAGAAGACTAAGATGGTTGGACTTTAAATATATTTGAAGTGTGAAATGTGTTGGAACAATCTATTATCTCTGAAAAAAGTTTACATCTATAAGTATAATTTGATTAGTGAAAAGTAGACGAAGAACTGGAACTTTTTAACCAAAAATAAAGCCTTTTGAATATATATCATATTAAAGAATTTAAATTTGTAGTAGCTTTAGAATAAAATAGAATTTGTTTGTAATGTCAGCAAGATCTTCATATAAATCATTAAAATGGATTTTTGGAAGCTTAATTCCAGCGTATAGAGATTAAAGTAATTTAAATCAAGAATCTTAAAGGAAAGAATAATTAAGTATATAGAGGCCTCAGGTCAGCAATTTAAAGATCTAAATGAAATTAGAAACTTAAAAGAGGTTAGAAGTTAGGATCTATTAGTAAGCAAAAAGAAAGACTGATAAAGAATGCAAAACAAATGATAATCAGGGTATTAGAAGTTGATAAATGTAAATGGAAAATATAGAAGTAAATTAAATAAAATTCTGAGATACAGTAAATAAATAAAATAAATGAAAATCTAACATTAATATCATCTAAAGACTATAAGAAGGAAATAAAATAGAAAAGAAACAGCCACTTGATTTATGAGAAGCCACTAAATCTATAAAATCTTAATTTATAGAATATACAAAATTAAGTGATGGAACAACTTATCGGAAAGAGCGAGGTTAGATAAATGTATGTAAAGGATGGTAGATAGAAAGTATAAAGATTTATATTTAAAAATTTAATGCTATAGTAAATCAAATTATGTTTCTTAATCAAAATCGCAAAACAAATATTCCCAGTCCATATATAAAATAGACTCTATTAAAGTTTATTCACTTTTAATTAAATTAATGCATTTACATAATTTATTAAAGAAGGGATAATTGTTTCAATAAATTTTTCAAGCAAATATACTAAGTTTAGTTATTTCCCTTACTATAACTATTAATTTTAATTAGAAGAATACCAATTTTAATATTACTATATACTAAATAAAAAACAAATTAAATCATTAAAGCATTACAAGTTGGATTAGGAGACTAATCTTATAAAAGTTTAGCAAGCAATGAGCTTTGGATTTAGTAATTAGCTTTATTCTTCCTTTAAATTTGTATTAGTAGTTTATGGAGTTATTTCTGTTTTCAATTTTATGTAAAATCATATTTTTGGATATAACTTCAAAGCAAATGGAAAATAGTTCCGTTTTTAAAATAAAGGAGTAGCTCTTATGTCTGCTATACTATATTTAGAAACTATTACCATTAGCTTAGTATTGTGCCTATCTAATATCCTAGATAAGTTTCTTAGTCCTATTAAGGCAAGACATTTCATTAGGTTTAAACTAATAGCAGTTAGATTTTCCTTTCATCAGACCCCTTTAGAACGATTCTTCTCTTAACATGAAGTAACATTTATTGCTAGCTTTACTGTATACAAAACTAAGTCTTAGACTTTAATGAATTTAAAGCATTAAATTAGTCTTCTCAGATAAAGCATTAGCAATAGCTCAAAACTGCTAGTGTTTTAGATAGTATTAGCAATCCTAGAATAATCTGGTATTGTTGAATCGTTCTTTCTACAGAATAATGACAAAGCAGTAAAAAGTTGCATTTGATGTTATAAATTGAAAAGTAAGAAGCAGATAATAGGAAATATAGCAGTTAATAAATATAATCAGCTAGTATCTCTAAGAGTCTCATTAATATTAACTAATCTTTAAGATTTTAGCTTTAAATTAAATGAAAACTACTTTGAGGGAGATTTAAGAAGTAGCTTTAAAAAAACATATTAGAAGGCTTTAAAAGTTGGATTGCGGATGTATATTGTGTGAGAGATGCAGTAAAGAAAGCTATAGTTCATAAAATGAGCTAATTAGTTTTAATCAAAGCAACTGTAAAGAAAGATCTTTGGAAACTCTAAGCAATAAAATACAAGAGAAGGACTAAGTTCATTAAGATCCTCTAACTTTATAATACCTTAAGGACAACATACGAATCTGTGGTTAATGTTAATAAGCTTCTCATTAGAATCAGCAAAGTAGTAGTGAAGAAGAGACTATTCCTATTCTGTAGAGTTAAATTTAACTGAGCTTAAATATCTTAAAGGAGAGATTAGATAAGTATATTTAGATTTTGAATTAGTAGAATAAGGATCAATCTGAAGTTTAAAAGGCTTAAAAAGATTAAATGCTTTAAGTTTAACAGCAGACAAAGACAAGGACTGATTAAGCATTTCAAGAAGTGAAAATAGAAGAATAATAAATAGATGAAAAGTATATGGAGGATATTAAAGAAAGCTAAATAAGTTGTCTTTAGATGATATAGTAAGTAGAAAGCATTAGATAAATGTGATAAAATACTATAAAATCAAATGGGACTAAGGAAGATTAGATAGAGGGATTTAAATCATAAGTATACGAGAATTAATTATAAGAATAATAGTAATATTCACGAGTACAAGAGTATTTAAATGTAAAGAGTATGCAAAATTAAGTAATTGACTAACTTATGGATTCAAATGAGATAAAAGAAATGAAGTAGGAGAATTACAAATTGAGAGCATAAAATATTGCTTTTGAGAAAACTATTTAAACTTTATGAAAAGAAATGAAAGTTTAAATGAGAGAATATGAAGATAGATATTTATAGTGATAGGAGTGTGTCTAAGTATTAGTTAGTTATCTAAAAGAATATGAATCTTCTATAAGTGAGTTATGGGTTTAGAATGCTAGTGAAGTTAAAGTTATAAATGATTAAGAGGAAAATAAGCAAACTATACTGGAGAAGGATAATATTCTAGAATATAAGGAGTCTTAAATATAAAAAATACTATTGGATAATAAGGAATAAATCAAGAAATTTTAATAGTTTAATGAATTAAGGAAGGAGTGATAAAATTACTTAGCCAAGATAAAATAATTGGATTAAGTTAATCAAGCAAAAAAATAAGAGAACAGTTCATTAAATTGCTAGCTAATTGAGTAGAAGTAAAATTTATTTAAAGAGAGTTAGTTAGTATAGCTAGAAATTAAATTTGATAGCAAAAAAGAGGAAAATAATGTCTAAAGTAACAAAATAAGGGAATTGAATTAGATATTAGAGGAAATAGAGCAAGAAAGGAGAGTTCGGGAATAAATTTTTTCGCCAGTCAATAAGTAAAAGGATTAACTTTTGGGGTAGATAGAGGAGTTATAAAACGAGATTTAAAATCTAGTAAAAGAGTGAAACAGGATTAGGGATTTTATAAAAATTTAATTAAGTGAGAGTATGAATTTATCTTAAGAAGTATCTGAAAAAGAGAAATAATAGTTTTAAATCGAATAGAATGATAAGCAAAAAGAAATTGGGGCGATGAATAATATTAGTGTGTCAAAGTTTAAGGAAAGTAGAGTAGTTAAGTAGGAGGCATAGAGACAGTTAAACAAAAATTTAAATCTTAAAAATGAATAGCAACCTTAATAAATATAGCTAACAACATATAAACGTGTGTTTTTTGATACTAATAAGATCTAGAGTTACATAATAGACAACATTTATAGAGTTTGCAGTTATGATATTATATCAAATATGAATCCTATAAATGGTAATTGATCATCTATATTTCAGATAGATGATAGTCTATCGATATAAGTGGGAGGTTACAACACTAAAACTCATCTTAATAATGTATTGCAAATAAGAAACAACAGTATTACTATTAAAGCATAAGCTAATTTGGTCTAACCAAGAGCGATAACATAATTGGGATATAATAATGATAATTTAGTGTTTATAGTAGGAGGATTAGATCCAACTTCATATTCTCAATAGCATAATTACTATAATTACTATAATGTAAGTGAAGTGTATGACATAAGAAGTAACGAAACAAAACAGTTAGCCTAGTTCAATGGTTAGATATCATATAATGCAATATTTGTAAAGTGAGAGAGAGTTTCTATATTAGGTGGAGAAGTTCAATGTTTGGATTAAAGTAGAAATTTTTAACTATTGAGTAATGTGAATGAATATGACATCGCAAAGAATTAGTGATATTAGTGTGAGGTACAGCTACCTAAGCCAGCATGTAATTTGGCAAGTGTGTATGCTAATGAGAATGAATCAGTCTATATATGGGATAACTTTAATCATCTTAAGTAAACTTGTGTGTATGACAATAGGGGAATTATTAATGATGGTGAGTAGCATCCTTATGATTCTGCATGAGCATTCTGATTTAATGGCATTTACTCGAAAAATAAAGTATGGATGTGGAGTAGTGATTATTTCTGGGAGTCGAATGTGATATATATGTACGATATAAAGTAAAAATATAGTAAAGAGAAATAGTGGCAGAAGAAAGTTTTGAGCAAATGAATAAGTTTGTAATGTGAGAGATTAAATAAATATAATTTAAAATAAAATAAATAATTTAAATCACATATATCAATACTTTAACTAAAGAGTGGGAATAAATAATAAGAAACTATTAAATCTATTAATTAGAAGTTAGTTTAAATTAGATTAACTAAATTATGATATAAGTAAAACTAAAGGATTTTAAATAAATTTAGATATTAGTAATAGAATAAAATTAAAAAGTAAAGGGAAATATTGAGAGTTAAATAAGAAATTAAAATGAGAATGCTATAAGGAAAAAAAAAATAGTTAGATAAAAGAGTGAGTGCTATTATAGAATAAATTAAGATTATAGTGCTATAAAATGTTAATTTTATATTTAGGTAAAAAAGAGAATATTAAAGCAAAATATAATAAAATAAATAAATAATAATCTTTTTAATTAATTAATCAGCTTAAAGATATATAAAAGAATTAACGGGATGGATAGTTATATTTGAAGGGAGGCTAAAGATTAGAAAAAGAGGAAGAAAATAAAAATAAAAATTAGAGAGCTAGATATAAAGGAAGAAGAACGAAATTAGAATAAAAAATAATTCGAATTAAAGAAAAAGGGAAGGCGAAAAGGAGAACTCTCGAGCAATTTAGGCTTGTCTCTTCCAAGCTTTTCCATTCTTCCCTCTGGTGGTATCTAGTTGAGATTTTTCGAATTGCAGTATACACTGCACCAAACTAGTTCTCATGACAGCGGCCGACATCAATGTTTTTTATATAATAAATATTTAAAAAATGGAAAAAGCGTGAAAGTTTTTTTTGACTCCGCGTTTTACACTATAGGAGATTATGGTGACGGACCAAAAAATTTAGAAAAGCTAGGGATAAGAGGGTGAAAACGGAATTAGTGAGCCTCAGAAAAATTAATCGGTTGATATCAATTTATTTCTCCTAATTTTCTTATTCTTTACTACTTATGTTGTAGTAATATATCCCATTAGGTTAAGTTTCATTATCACAACTCTTCATTTACTTTCTATTATTAGAGTAAATCCCGTAAAATCAAAATAATTCTGATTTACTTGGATTTTAGTTTTAGCAAATAAGTTTTAAATTCTTTTATATTCCTTTATTTATTTTCCAATTGGAAAAGCTCACTATATAACAAGATGTCTTCTAAACTTACCTTCAAATTTTCGATTATAATTTTATTAATCTAGTAGCAAGGAAAGAAGGTTGAGCTACTATGTTAAATGATATCTTTAACTTGAAGAGACTTGAAGTTATGGATATGAAATCTCATTCAATACTGTCTATGATACCTGATTGCGGAAAATAATCAGCAGTAAATCCTTTTCATTTTAATTATAAGATCATTTAGAGCAAACAAAAAGTTTAGATTAAGCTACAGAAAGTATTAAAACCCTTAGTTGTTGTAAAACTTAGATTATTTTATATTCCCATGAAAGCTATAAAGTTATTTTTTAGCAGGTTAACTTATACGCTATTGGTAATATATTTCTGTTTAGCATCTTGATTTATCTTTCAGTTTCTAGTAAATATCTAAAACTATAGTTAAATGATAGTTAGAGATTGCTATAAATATTTAATCTTTTAACTCTACAATTTTGATATATATAATAAGATAATTATTCTAATATCTCTTCTAGTTTATCTTATTATAATTTCTAGATTACTCACTTAGTTATTTTTAGTGCTCATTCTAGATAAAAGCCTTCTTTACATATTTATTCTATGAAACTTCTAAATGTTCTATTTTTAGCCTTTATTTAGCTTATATAATACAAACTTAATAAAATGAGATAATTAAAGGAATACAAAGCAGCTATTATATGCTAGTAATCTACTCATATCATAGCTTGATTAAGCCTTGTGTTACTATTACTTGGATATGGTTCTATTTAGCAGTTTGTAAGAAGGTTTTATATCCCTTATTAGGAAAATGTAGGGAATATTTTACATTTGATGTTTAAACTTAAAAGGAAAGATTGATTTATTTTAGCTGATTAAGTAGGCTAATTACTATTTAGTTTAAAGCTATTTAGCTTAAATTAGTTTTATTTAGCAATTCCTTTTAATTACATTAAGTTACTTTTTTTACTTTAAAATGTCAGCAACTTAATGTGAAGCTTGTGAAAAAGCTTTCAATTAAGAGCTTAGAAAAGCAAGGAAATTGGACTGTGGGTGCATATTCTGTGAGAAATGTTTGAAAGGCATTTATAAACTCCAAAAGAAGTTCATATGTAATACTCACAATATCACTACCTAAAAAGCTGTCGAGACACTACAGATCTTAAATCTAGTTACTTAAGAGGAATAAATATTTAATCTTTAGGATATCTGTTAGATGCATAACTACCAGTAGTTAACTAAATATTGCTTATAGGATAGTATAAGAATCTGTGCATAATGTGAGTAAGAATCACACCAAGAGCATGGATGCATCAGTACATAAGAGGCAGTTTAACATTTAAAGAGTTACATAGAATAAAGAATAGGAGATATTAAACAAAAGTTATAATAATAAATATCTAGCTTGAGTTAATGTGAGAGCAACATGAAGAAATAATAGATGCCTATTAAAAGCAATATGGTATAGTACTTACTACAGACTATTAAGTCAATTTAATAAACTTCTTAAGATTAAATCAATGCTCAATAGCTCCAAATAAAGTAACAGATTTAGTCTATTAAAGATACTTCAAACCACTTGCATCAAATAGCTAGTTAGATAGAGGCTATCTCAAGTATGTAATAAGATGATATTAATTAATGTAAAGATAAGAGGAAATAGTTGGATCAGCTTGAGTTAGCAATATAGGATAAATTGGAACATATACCCAAATTTAATGATATCGTATGCTAAGATAACTTTAATATTTAGACTCTAAAGAACAAGATCATATCTCATCTAATGGAAAATTTTATGAATAACTAAGTTTAGTAAGATAATATCACATAAGCATATTATGTAAGTCAATTACTGCTGACATAATAAGCATTGCGTAAAGAAAAATAAGATTAAATCATTTAGCACGAAATGCTACAATAAGAATACCTCAAATAAATCTCACTGCTAAAGGAATAAATTTCAGAATAAGAGAGTTAACTGAATACTTTGACTTAATAAAGTATCAATAAGGATAAAACAATTAAAGAATTAGAAAATTCTAGACAGAGATTTTAATACGAAAGTAATTATATCAGTTAATAGCAAACTAGCAAATACTAATTAAAGTTAAAGAATAAGGAGGAATAACTACGTTAATAGATTAAGTCAATCAATGAGCTTAAGTAGTCTTAGTATTAGATTTAAAGATTAAAATAAGATATTAGCAACTTATAGTAAGAAAACTAAAAGCTATATCAATAGATATAAGATTAGATAGTTTAAGAATCAGTTAAAGACTAATAACTTAAATATCTTACTGATTAGCTAAATAAATCAAAATCAAAAATAAAAAACTTAAATAACTCAGTGAAAAATCTAAAACAATAGCAACTCTAATCTGAACAAAACTAGTAAATACTTCAATAATAGTAGAGTACAAATTAAGCTACAATAAAGTTACCATAAGATTAGCTAAAAAAGTTAAGGTAAGAGAATCTTAATTACTAGAGAGATAAAGATTTTATTGAATGAATAAGAGAGTATCAAAGTCTCTAAACTGAATTTGGTAAGCAGTAATAAAGAATATAGTGATTAAATAATGTAATTAAAATAGTAAATCTAATAAGTGAATGATAAATTGGATTTATATTAGTAATAAACTTAATAGACTAAGATAACTAATTGGAGTGAGATAGTATAAGATCCGATTTGCAAATATATCATAATTAAAAGAATAAATAATGATCCACCTAAGATAACTACCTATAAGAGAATATTCTTTAGTACTAATAAGATATAATCTTACTAGTTAGATAACGCTAATAAGCTATGTAACTATAACTCAGTAGCTAATATGAAACCTATATGGGGTAATTGATCATCAACATATTAGATCAATGATGATTTATTAATCTAGGTAGGAGGAAATAACATTGAAACATATCTCGATAAAATCTTATAAATAAGTACAAACTCTAACACTAGCACTAATAGCAGCAATACTATACAAGCATCAGACAATTTAATCTAGCCAAGAGCAATAACATAGATGGGATATGACAATGATAGATTAATATATATCATTGGAGGTGTGGATACAACATCATATTCTAAACCTTCTCATGATTATTCAGATTATTATAATTCCTTTGAGATATACGACTTATAAACAAGATCTTCCAAATCTCTAGCCAATTACAAGGACTATATAGCATATAATGCAATAAGTGTATAATATTAAAGAGTATGAATAATAGGCGGTTCAATCTAAAATTAAAGCAAAACCAATGATTTTAAAGCTTCAAATTCTTTATCATCATATGATATAGTTCTAAATAATTATCAAGATCATACTATATAATTGCCAAAGCCAGCAGCTAAATTAATAAGTGTCTATGTGAATGAGAATTAATAAGTGTATATATGAGACAAGTAGGGTAATCTGGGATAAACTTGTGTTTATGACTAAAAAAGGATAATATAGGATGGATAATAATATCCATTTGATCCATCGAATGCCTTCTGATATAATGGTATCTATTAGAATGATAGAATATGGATGTGGAGTAGTAACTATCTTAATCAAGCAAATGTGATATACACATATGACATAAGAGTGGTACCAAATAATAATGATAAAGAGAGAAAATGGTGCTCATTATTATTAAGCTAGAGTAAGTAAAAATAGTGAAGTGGGAATCTTATTTTTATTTAAACTATAATTAAAATATTAAAATGAAACAAACTAAGCTAAAAGTATATGAAGTAATTTAAAGTGTATAAAGTATTAATATAATAAAGAATATAAAGTATATCTAAATTGATAAATTACTTGAAGAATATTAGAATTTAGAAGTAAAAGAAAGTGAAGGATGTAAAGCAAATTATATCAAAATATAGCAATTAAAATATCAACGATAATATAAGATTCAAATATTATTTAAAGAATATTTAACAAGCTTTCTTTAAGAAACTTAATAAGCAGTAGATTGGCTAATTTTAAGTAGCATTTTATTTATTTAGGATTTAATATCTTATTTTTAGATTTATTTATAATTAAATAATTTAAAGCGACGTCATCGTAAATAAGTTAGTAACAAATTAGCTATTAAGGCTAATTTATGTGTTCTCATTAGATATATTATTTTATTATAACCATCTAATGAGAAAGGAAGATACTTCAATGGAAAATCTTTTTATTATCAAATTATTCTTGAATATTGTTGTAAATACTGCAGTCTTCTAAAATAAAACCCAACAAAGAATAAAAATTGAAAATTTAGTGGCCCGACAGGCAGATTTTCTTACCTCTTTCTTATTTTGTACCTGCATTGGTTATAAAAATGAAGATTTAATTTATCAAAGCCTTTTACATAATAAGCTTCCAGCTTTACCCTTATTTTTTTTCTTGTAACTCTTAGTTTGAGATTAATAGCTCTAGTTTATTCTCCTTGGTCTAATCTTCAAAATCTATATTCATGTAAAATATTTTAGTCTGAGATCGAAATTCATTACACCAACCTTCTTCAAAGCCAGTTTACTACTCTACAGGTATTGATTTATTGAAAGGTAAATAAGGAGTTTTATCAAATAGTGTTACTTAAATTAAATCTTAATTAGATAAATAGATAAGAGAGGATTATAAACCTTTTTAATTTTTTGAGAGCTATAAAGATGAAAAGAACCATCCCTATAAATAAAAAGCATCTGATACCTTTTCAAAAAATAGCAGGTAGTTTTAATTACTTATACATAAAACTAAAACATCATTTTACTTACTAAAAATATTAAGTTTTTTTGCTTATCTTGTAAATAAAAAGTTTTCCTGTATCAGACTCTGGATAGTTCATTACTTTTTCCGTTTTTCAAAGTAGAAAGCGAGAATGTATTTTGTATTTATATGTTTGAATAGAAGTAAGTTAAAATTTATGTGCAGGACTCATTAAATTTATGATAGCTAACTGAAGAAAGTTTTTGCAATTACACACTTACTTTTCTTTAATTCATTCTTTGCATTGCTTAGCTTCTTCTTATTGTCAAATGCATAAGCTAACCTAAATAATAAATCTTAAAAGTTTAAGTATCCTACAAGGATTTTTAAAATATCAGATATACACATTCTATAACGTCTCTTAATGTAAATACATTTTTTCATTTATTTCAAATATCTTTAGTTCTTTGCTAACAGTAATAAATAAAATTACTCCCTCTATGCAGAACGAAAAGAATCTCTGAATCATATAATCAAGCTCTGCCTTCAAAGCTTTTTATTTTGCAAATAGGTACCTAATCGAGTTCTATTATCGTCCAATGTCTTATTATTGAGTCATAATAAAGAAATGAAGCTAAATTCATAGTATACAATAAGTATATTAGTTCAATGTATTTTATTATTTTAATTCAGCTAGATGTGAGTTAACTGTGGTACTAGAATATCTAGCATAGTGATTTTTATAATGATAATTATTATTATACTGGCGCTATCATTTCTAGGTTAATCACTTAAATATTATTATATTTGATTTTATAGAATTTGTGTTGCTTCAGATGGAGCTACTCATAAGTTTCTCGCTCTTCGTTATATATTGCTCAATCTTCTGTTTTCTCATGTAGTATAATATGCCCTTAAGTTCCTTCTATTAATTTTCTTTTTTTAACATTGTTTCTTCAGTTATTGTTTCATGTATTTCAAATCCTTAGTAAAACTTTCTTCTATAAATTTGTCCTATCAGTGTCAAGAATATTTAGTTCAATCTAATTTAAAATTTTCTATCTTTTATCTTTTAATTAATTACCATCATTATTTGACTAAATATACTCTCCTCTTGCAAAATCAGCATCTTGTTTTCTTTTTCTATTTATAAACTGATATTTGCTCTTTCTCAATGTCCGTTAGATTGATTTTAGATACACTAACTGAATATATGATGCAATGTTATTAAACTTATTTTCTACTTATGCAATTAAGATATTCACTTTCGAAGATTCAGATTTACTTCTGTCTTTCTGAGTCTTATCCTCACTTATAGCAGACTCTTAATTTTCTTATTTAGTGCCTTGACTTAATTTTTAATATCCTTACTTCTATACATAAATTTTGTAATTCCTTTTAGTTATTAAGATTAAAGGTTGTCTATATATTTCCTTTATTAGAGTTAGAAGTATTTTTTTCCATATTTTTATATATAAATAAATTTGATTATAGAGCATATAGCCCTTCGTTGGTGCGTAGCTCTTTCTTTATCAATATTATTATAAAAAAGTATTTCTCTTACTTCATGTTGTCATTCTAGCCATCCAACGAGTCACGTCAGCTTCTTCAAAAGGGGAACCTATTTATAAAAAATTATTCTTGAACCAATTGCTCCAGTCTTCTGAATAAGATCCAAATAAGAATTAATAATTAAGCTACTAACCAGCCTTTCAGACAAACGTTCATACTTCTAGCGAGAACCCTCAGGTAAGTTAGATTTGTCTCTTCCTAGCTTATCCACCCTTCTCCAAAGTGACATTTATTACTTTATTACTCACAATGCAATATAATCTTCACAGCTTACCTTCTAGTTCTCATACCAGTAATTAATATTTGTATATATAATAAATTTATAGAAATGAATAAGTATTGATATGGTGATGACTAATGATAAATATCACCATTAAGTTTATCTTTTAGTGACAATATAGGATTAGTATATATATTATAATAAGCTAGCTTATAGCTAAAATTAAGTCTATATAGTTAGGAAGAACCAATTATAACACTAAAACTATCAACCTACTAATGCTCTATTTCAAGCTATAGCTAATAACTTTTGTATATAGTAAGTTTCTATAATAGCATTATAAACTAAAGGGAGTTTCTTCCGTTGAATGCTTGAAGTTTAGAAGAAATAAAGTTATTACATGGTATAGAATAAATAAGCTGATAGCTTAATAGTAAAATATTTATTTAATGTAAATTAGTTTATTTAAGAAATATTAAAAAACACTTAACAAAACACAGATAATTGATTGGAGCCTAAAGAAGAACAATAAGAAAGCACAAGAAACAACGGGGAAAAGTTGGAAGATGGAAAGAACGATGCTTTAACTTTTTGAACATAATTAAAATGAAGTATCTGATTTATATCAGTAACTTCATTTAATTAGCATTTTTATTAAAGTTACTACTTCTTCTAAAAAACGCTTACTTCTATTAAAAAATAAAATGTCAGAAGCTAAATGTGAGTTATGTGAAGAAGAGTTCAACTAAGAGCTTAGAAGACCTAGAATGTTGGACTGCGGTTGTATTTACTGTGAGAGATGTTTGAAAGGCATTTATAAGCTTGAATAAATGTTTAACTGTAAAATGCACAATATCAATACTCAAAGACCATTTGAAACGTTACAGATCATGAGTCTATCATTCTTTCAAGAATAGGTATCCAATCTTTAAGACATTTGCTAGATTCATAACTAGTATTAGTTAACTCTATATTGTATATAAGACAATATAAGAATCTGCATACAATGCTAGTCAGAATCACATCAAGGACATAATTGTATCACTTCATTAGAAACGCTTTAGCAATTAAAAAGCTACATAGAATCTAATACCAAAGCCATAAAGCAAAGAATACAATAATGAATATCTATCTTGGATTAGCGTTAGAGGATAATGAAGGAAGTCTAGATATCCAGTAAAAGTAAGATTGTATAATATTTACTACCAACTATTAAATAAATTTAATAAGCTTAAAAGGAAGTGGTAAATGCTTAATAGTTATAGGTAGAGCAGTAAGTATAATTACTTAAAAGTACTACTGATTACTATCATTAGATAGATAGTTAGATAGACACTATCTCAATTATCTCTTAAGATAGTATCGTTTAATGTGAGGATAAAAGGAACTAGTTAAATTAGCTTGAGCTAGAAATATAGGATAAATTCCAAAATACTTCGTAGAACAGTGATATCTTTTGCTAAGATAGTTTAAGCATTTAGATTCTATAGAATAAAATCGTAACTAATCTAATGGAATAACTTTAATAAAACTAAGCCTATTAAGAAAACATCGCATAAGCTGTGAAGATAAAGTTGGTATAGCTAACAATAAAACAATTACATAAAGAAATCCAAGATTAAAGACTTAAACATGAGGTAGTATAATAAAAATTCCTTCGATAAATCTCTTGACTAAATCAATAAGTTTCATATTACTTGAATCAAGTCAATAATTTGAGCTAATAAAGTATCGATTAGATTAAGAAAATATATAAATTAGAAGATTAATTACTAAGAACCGAATAAGAAAATGATTAAGGTATTTAATAAGCTATCGTTTAATATTAATAACAGCTAAAGGTTAAGGATGACTAAATACAGTAATAAATTAAATAAACCAATGAAATGCGTTAAAAGTATTAAAATTAGGCAATTCAGATATAAAAATTAAATTAAGATCATATTGATATAGCTTCACTATAAGACTAAGTAAGAAAATTAAAATAAGAGAACTCCAATTAATAAAAATAGATAAAGATTATATTAAATGAATAAGATAATTTAAAAATATCTAAATTACAGTAAGAAAACAGTAACAAGGAATAAATAAATTAACTAAAGTAATTAAAAAATTAACTCTCGAAAGTAAAAAATTAATTGAAATAGTGCAAATAATAAGTTTAATTACTCAATGATAATGGATGGAGTGATATAATACAAAATCACTTCTATAAATATCACATAACTGAGAGAATAAATAATAAACCACCTAAAATAAAAAAATATAAGAGAATATTCTATGATACCAATAAGATCTAGGACTACTAGTTAGACAATTATAATAATTCTTGTAAATTTAGTACAATAACTGGTATGACACCAATAGGCACTAATTGATCATCGACATATTAAATCAATGATGATTTAATGATATAGGTAGGAGGTGCAAATATAAATAAATATTGTGATAAAATCTTATAGATCGGCTCAAACTCCAACCCTAACACTAGCAACAAAGCTATTGTAAAAGCATCGGCCAATTTATTCTAGCCAAGAGCCATATCATAAATGGGATATGACAATGATAGGTTAATGTATATCATAGGAGGCGTGGATCCATCATCATGATCTCAGGAATCTCATAATTATTTTGATTACTATAATTCTTTTGAGGTTTATGACATAGAAGCAAATATATCCAAGTCTCTAGCCTGTTACAAAGACTATATTTCACTTAATGCAATATATTTATATTGCTAAAGAATCTGAATAGTGGGTGGTTAAATCTAAAATCAAAATAGAACTAAAGATTTTAAAAACTCAAGTCTAATAACATCATATGACATCATATTGAATATTTATTAAGAGCATACTATATAATTACCAAAGCCAGCATCTGGTTTAGTAAGTGTTTATGTGATTGATAATGAATAAGCATATATATGGGACAACTAAAATTTTCTAAACTAAACATGTGCTTATGACTAAAAAACAATAATAAAGGATGGGTAATAATTTCCAAATCAACCTAACACCTTTTGATACAATGGAATCAATTAAAATAATAAACTATGAATGTGGAGTAGTGATGATAAATCATAGACTAATGTTATATATACATACGACATAAAAGGATCTACCAATAATTATGATAAAGATAGACAATGGACTTCTTTACAGCTGAGTGAGAGCAAGTGAGATTGAAAGCTTACTAAATAAACAATATAAATTAATATATACTTAAATTGAATTTAATTATATATAAGCTTAATAAAAAAATGGATGGACAAAAGTTCTGGTGGATTTTCAGAATGGGGTTGAATTCTGAATTTCACCTGCGTGAGGCTTATATTTTCCCAGCAGCCACTAGAATTGATCAGTTTAGACGAATCCAATTGATTCCGGACTCGGACGTATTTTTTAATACTCAGTTTCTGGAAAAATAAATTCCAGAAACTTGCAAAGGTTTCCGTAAAGGACTCTACTACGCTGGGCAGACCATTCCAGCAAATTCCGGAGCTTTTATGTGAATTCTAGACTCGATCGTCCAATGTTTAAGTAATCATTTTATGGAAAATTGGCGCCTTTCTGTAGTCGAAAATAAATTCTTACTTAGTCACTTTTTTGCAGTCTGGAACTTTTGTTCTGTTAAACTTTTAGTTGGACTATTGCAAAGAAGGTGCTGGGAAGAATTTTTTGGAGACATACAAGTTTTTTGCGGCTTATAACATGATAGTTGTAAGATTGTCATGCAATTATATATAAGCTTATTAGAGTTTTAAAGTAATAGAGTGTGAAAAAGCATATTTAAGAGAGTATAAAAGAACAATAAAATTATTTAAGTTTTAGCTTTATTCAACTACTTCACTCTAAGATACCTTCTCTTAAATACTCTATCTAGTTACTATTACTAAGACGGTATAGGACAGAAGAATTTACCAGAAAAAAGCGCTCTTTGCTAAGGATTTCCCACAATAAAAAATTTCTGTGTTTTAGTTCCTTCAGACTGATCTGGAAGATAAGTTGAGAATTATAAGTTCATTTTGGCATTAAAATTATTTCATATTTTGTCCATTTACTTCTATCTTCTTTTCCTTAATTACTGTAGTTACTTCTAGTTGAGATACTCCCTTTATACTTCCAAGTGCTTTCTTGCTTTTCTTTACCCTCCTAGATATTTCTCCTCTACTTCATCAAAGTCGCTTAAAGTATTCAAGGAAGATTTTATTTATAGTACTTAGTCATAACTGATTTGGTACTAGTGAGAGAGTATTATCTTAGTCTTAGGACAGACTGATTCTACCTCCTATAGAAATTTCTAAATTTGTTTGCTGATTTTATCCTCCTCAGAGAAAAGTGGAGCTTTTGATAGAAGGTTAAGAAAATATCTTCCTTTAATGACCGTCTATTGATGCTGAACAGCGAGTTACGTAGATAAGCTTGGCTACTGATTAGTTATTTAGCTGAGAAATCTGTGATGAGTTGCTAAGATTTGTAGATATTTATGTTTGAGGGATTGAACAAGGCATCAGGTTCACTCAGTATCTATTGAGAATTTTTGAGCGAATAATTCTTATAAATCACGTCTTTGATGATTGGAAAGTTCCTTAGGAATCGGCTAAACTCATTTTTGGATACGAAGAGTACAACACCAGGTTTTATACCTATTAACTTGTACTAAAGTAATTAAGGAAAAAGAAGACATTCAGCTCCAAAAATATCTCATTACCTCAGAACTTTAACAGATAGACTCACCTAAATACCTTTAGACGTTCTATACTGGATCTTGCCACTAATGAGTATGAGCATTTCACTGTTAAGCATTCCCTCTTCTTTGATAACCTAGCGATAAGTAAAATTGCGATAATTAAATTCCTTCACTATATTATTAAGCAAGCCTTTACTCACTCCACTGAATAAATAATGATTCTTCATTGTTTTGATTATTTAATTCTGCTGCATTTCGTTTTAAGGTTCGAACTTTGATTAGAACTCAACAAACGCTTTCCTCTCTGATTTCGCATTTAGTAAAGTTTAGTACTCCTTTTAGCTAATTTAAAGCATTTTAGCTTCTTAATTTACTTTCTTTTACTTTAAGCCTTTTTCATTTGGCTATTCTACCATATCTTCATTATGTTCATTTTGTTCATTTTGTTCATTATGCTCAGTATGTTTATTCTATGGTTCCTTATGGCTTAAATCTGGTAAATTTCTTTTCCCAAATCCTTGGTTTTTAATCTCATACCTATCTGAAAAAAGGAAATCTTAGAACTTATTCTGCTTTTGATTCGACTTTATCTCTTTTTAGTTTTCGTAGTCTTTTATCGCATTTCTATCTACACCCTTCATCTTCATACTCTAGACCTAGATATTCGCTTCTAAATTCTATTCTTTACTCTACTGAGCTACTCTCGATAAGAGAACCAGAAGCACTACTTTCATTCTGAGTTTCCTGAGTTAAGGTTTATTGCTCACTTTAGTTTCTATTTTCAAGTAGAAAGGGAATCGAGTAAAAGTAGGAGTGCTTTTCAATCTACACTTTGTTGCCTTTCTTATTTGCTGATTTGCTTGTTAATTAATAGTCTAATACCTGGAGATATAAAATTGAAGGTGCATTGAGGAGCTCGCCTATATGTTATTACACTCCAGATTTAGCCTCTTTAGGTTTTTTAGTTACTCTAAGTCTAATATCTTTGATACGTATTTATACCCTAAGTTTAGCTCCTTAGATTTAGGTTATTTGCTAAACCTGAAATCCTCTTTATTCTTTTATATGACAGATCTAGTATCTTAAGGCTTTTGAGCTTATCCAGTTTCTTATTTATGCTATCTGATTTTTACATAGTTCAAGTGACTGTATAAATAAGATTACTTTATGCTTGTAGGTAGTCCTTTTATAGACTAGATTTAGTTATTTCAAAGACAAAGGATTTTCAAGCTTTAGAATGAAACCACGTAAGAAGGAATTTCCTTTACAGCCTTAAATCTCAGGTTTAGAATATTATCCTCTAGTTGATTCTCTGGTATTACTATTTGCATCTCTTTCTGCTAGTTTTATTTAGTGGATGGTGAGTTACTTGACTAGATTGTCTAAATTGGCTCATTTAAATTGATCTGTTTTTAATCAGGTTTTGCGCACGGCTATTTTTTTCTGCCTTAAGTCGGGAATTTTTACTGTTCCCCTGTAGCTTTATCACTTTCTGAGTTTGACGAAGGCTGATACATTTATCTTGTCCTATCTGCATTACTTCGTGAATTGAAATTCACTTCAAACTATTCTTCAGACATCTTCGCACTTAGATTCCTGCCTTTTCTCTTTTTCTCTATTTTCTAGGAAAAGTCATATGATGATTTTTCTTTCTTCTCCTTACTAAAATTACTACTTTAAGTCTTGCGCTTTGTACTATTTTATTTCCCTCTGCCTTAACTCATGTTCTCTTAGACCTGGAGACTTCAGTGTAAAGAGTTATTTCCTAGTAGCCGTCTGAAATGAAAGAGTTTCCTAAAGTATCTCTAAAATTGCTCTTCTTCGTTTCCCTATATAATTATCCTATTAATTCAAATCACTAATCTTAGTTAAAATTTAAGACTCGAAAGTTCAATCCAAGTTATCCAGAAGCTCTTAGTAATTCGCTGGCCTTCTCCTAGTATATCACTTCCCTTTGGGTAGAGAAATCGGATGAAGTGAAGCGAGGCATTGCAGAAGTATTCTGAATAGTATGATCCTTTGAGCACGCTTCTATACCAATTTTAGTCTCTATCTAGCCTAAGTCACAGTATGAGGTGAATGACTTTTTAGACTTAGCTTCTTTCCCTTTTGTTAATCCCCAAAGTTGACTAAATTAATTTTTTTAAATAAATAAATGATTAGATTTTAAAAAGGATACGTTCTTTACTAAGGTAAAATCCCAATTCGACTAAAATTTTCTAACTAGTTATTTGAAATACTTTAATAGACATAATTAAGCATATTAAAGCTTTATTGAAAAGCAAAAGGTTACAATTAAAAAATCGTAAACTAGAAGGAGTGATCAAGCATTTCCTTGCTAGACTCTCTTAAAAATTTGCTTTCTGTAACTTTTTGAATTTATTAAATGCATACAACCCATTTCTACTTAGAGCGAGCATTAAATATAAGTAGTAAACTACTTTTGCAAACTATTTTAAGAGAAAAAGTTTTCGTATAAAAGGAAGGAAAAGGAATGAGAAATAGGATAGTTAAATGATTTAGCTAATTAGTTAAAAAGCTAAATACTCTGCTTTAGATATTAGATACCTCTTTTCCATTTATTCATGGTATACTTTTGTAAACTAACTACTAAGAAACTTATTTTAGTTTACTTTTTTTGAATAAAAAAGCTTAAAGAATACATTTACAAGTATAAGTGAAAAGGAATAGTTAATCGCAGATAGTTTCAAAGTAATTAGAATTTACCATTTTGTTTATCGTTTCAAAAAGGTAGATAAAGAAATGAAACTTTTGTAGCTATTAGTATTTCGATCTAAATACATAGTAAAGCTATTATAGTAAGGATAAAAAGCTTCGGTATAAAATGGGATAATAATAAAGAGTTTAATTATTAATTTCTATTTAAATTAAGTCAAAAATACTATTTTCGCAAGATTAGTTACTTTAATTAAAAAGTCATTAAAGTGAGTTATAAAATGGAAGATAAAGAAAAATAATTTATTAAAAGTATCCTTTTAAGAAAAATCTATAGACAAGGAGAATTCTCCCTAGGCAAAATACCTTTTCTTATTTTAAAGTATGAAATCTTACCAAACTTGTGCTACTAAAAACTTTTAAATAAAATAGCTTATGACTAATCTCAAGGTAAGTATTCTTTAATTTTTGTAGACTAAGTATTGAGAGGACATGTGAGAGCAGTTAGATCGGTAACAATAACAAGTGACCAGAAATGAATTGCATCGGTGGGTGCAGATGAAACTATAATAATCTGAGATTTCCAGACTGGAAACTGTGCGAAAACTTTCTATGGACATGACGATACAATTTTAACGGTAGCAATAACAAATGACCAGAAATGAATTGTATCGGGAAGTAAAGATGAAACGATAATAATCTGAGATTTCGAGACTGGAAACTGTATGAGAACTTTAGCTGGGCATAGGGATTCAGTTTTATCGGTAACAATAGCAAATGACCAGAAATGAATCGTATCGGGAAGTCGAGATAAAACGATAATAATTTGAGATTTCGAGACTGGAAGTTGTACAAGAACTTTAACTGGACATGATGGTCCAGTTTAATAGGTAGCAATAGCAAGTGACCAGAAATGAATTGTATCTGGAAGTTTCGATGAATTGATAAAAATCTGGGATTTCCAGACTGGCCAGCTTATTCGAACTCTTTCTGGACACTCAAGCTCTGTATATTCTGTAATTTTGACTTTGGATAATAAGTATGTAATATCAGGTTCTGCTGATCTATCAATTAAAGTGTGGGATTTCTCTACTGGTTAATGTATTCGTACTCTGGAAGGTCATATAAGTTTTGTGATTAGCCTTCAACTTAGTACTGATTCAAGTGTTATATTTTCTGGTTCTTATGATAGTGAGATAAAGATATGGAACTTTAATACGGGTGAATGTATATAGACTCTTTAAGGTCATGAAGAAGCACTTTCATCTATAGCATTGAGTAAGGACAATAGATGGTTAATATCAGGATCTAGCGACTATTCAGTGAGAAAGTGGAGGGTTGCAAGATGAGAGGAGGCAAGATTTTCTTAAGACTCTTTAAATTTTACGATTTAAGAAGTTAAGTAAAACTAAGTACATTTTTTATATTACTTAAGATTTTATAAAGTTTCAAAGGTTATTAAATTATTTTTTAAAGGTAAGTATATTTGTACTTATGTCTTTTTTTAAGTATAAAAGTATTTTATTACTTATTTCTTAAAACTAAAGGATATTAAAGTTATTTAGATTTACTGTTTAAATTATGTTTTTTAAATCTATATCATCTATAAAAGGCTTATTTAAATTTGATTATGTAGTATGTAGTAAATGAAAATAAATTTTTTCGTATTAAAGTAGTAGCGTTAAAAATTGTAAAATTTTTTTAGACCTTTTGTTGCCCTTTTTTTTACGCTATAAAAAAAATTTTGGATGTAATAATAATTATCTGATTGGAGTAATAATAATCATTTTAGAAATTTACAATCATTTATATTTTTTTTCTTAATTATTTCTCTCGTTTTTTCATGTTTTATTTATGTTTTATCTTATTTTACAATTCTATCTTTTTATTTTGATTTTATTTTGTTTTTACATTTTTTGTTAAAGAACCTATGCATTTTATTTTTATTTAAAGTTCAAAGGAAAAAAGATTGATTTAAATATAGTATCGCTTATTTTTTAAGAAATTTATGTATTATATTTTTTATTTTTTTATTAATATTTTATCAAAAATGAAAGATTTGCTTTTTGCAATAAAAAAAATTTCTTGATTGAATTAATTTTTAATTTTGGGATATATTATCACAAATAGATTAATAATTTCAAGAACATTTAGAAAAGAAATTTTTTTGAAAATGAAAACCTTCTTTTTTTAGCGATTTATACTACTAAAAAATTTTGGGATAGAATAAATCTTATTCTATTTAAATGTCTCTAAAAGGAAAGAAATTGCAATTAAAAGTTCGAAATTTCTCGAAAGTTTTCGAAAAACAAATTTTCATAAAAAAATAAATTTTTAAAGCTTTTATTTATCAATCTTTTTGATTTGAAAAGATTAGGGTATCTTTTTTACTTTATATTCCAAAATTATATTAAAAAAAAGAAGTGAAAATATGCTTATTTTTATCAAAAAAAATCCTTAATTCTCACTCAAAAAGTACTTTAAAATACTTTAAATTAAAGCAACCTAAAATAATAAGATTGACTATGAAGATTGTAATAAAAAAGAAGGATAAAATTAGGTTTATTGTCTTAGAAGAGAACTTCTCAGCTTATTTTCATATGAAATCGCTCTCTCAAAAATTAAAGAATTTCGCAGGACTTTGTTATCCCGCCTTCCTTATTTCTCCCACGAGATCCATTTTTCCTTCTGATTTCTTCTTCAAATGCTATTCTATTTGTATATTCTTGATTTATAAAATTTCTTCCTATATATAAGTCCTATTCTTGTTGATCAAAAGCAGAAAAGCTTGTTTAATATTTATTCTTATTAATTCTTTCAATTTCAATTTTCTTTCAGCTTTTTTATCAGCAAAGGTTCTTCTAACATATATAACACCAAATCTTTCACGATAGAGCTTCATCTTATTTATATCTTATCATTATTACTCAGATTCAATTTCCATTAGAATGCTCGATTACCAATCTTATGATTTTTAAATTACTACTTTTTATAATTCTTACTTTTCTTAAAGTTGTTTTATTTGATATTAGAATTAAGAAAATTGGAATTAAAACATTTAAGGAACCTCATTAAATTATTTCTCCATCCCTTCCAATTTAATTACTATTTACGATTTAATTTTATTGAGTGTTTCTTCTATGGATGGGAATTGTAGATCTAGTCATTCAATCAATTTTTCTAGCTTGTTTTCTATTTTTTCTATCCTTTATCTTTTTTTATTGCACAACAGCAAAAGGTAAACTTATTTCTTCAATAAAGTACATACAAAGGATATCTATAGTTTATATACTTGCATTTACCTAGAACTATAAAGACTGTCTTCAATTAATCTTTGTTCTTTTGATTATTTGTAGCATTCCAAGTAGCAAGTTATAAACTTTTTTAACTATCGTAAGGATACTTAATTTATGCACTCATTTAGACTAAATCTTTGCTCTTTTCATTTATCTTATTCAGATTTTCAGCTTCAATTTTTAATTAGCTTATTAATTTTTCTTTTTTCTTTCCTATTTAATCTAATTTTTCTTGTATAGCTAAAGCTTTAGACTCCAGTTTAGAGATTTCATTTAAATTTATATTTCTACAAATCTCTTTGTTTGATTTAATAATTCTATTCATTATCTCCTTAAGTTTCTAGCATTATTTCCTTATTTAGATAAAGCTTTCTTGAAATACTTTTTGCTTTAATTCTCTATAAGTTATCAGATAATTTACTCATGCTATTGGGAAAGTTTTACCACTATTTTTTTTAATTATTTTCTTACTCTATTCAATTATCAGTTGCTTTGATCTTGAACTGCAAGGTATTTCCCTACCTTTTCTAGTAAATACTCTGTCTGCTTTCATCTTAGCTACACACACATTACCTAATGCCTCTGCTTTTACTACAATTCTCTTTACTAATTACTCTTCTAGAAATTATATTAACTCTTAGCTTTCTTTCTCTGCAAGTAAATAAACTACTTTGTTAAATTACATTATCATGCTTAAATAGCATCAACTATTTTATTCCCTTGGCACTACTTAAAAAAATTGTGGATTTGCTTTTGTTTTTTAGTTCTATTCTACACTGCTAAGCTCACTAATTTTTTGAGCGATTTGTAGGATGCTTTTTAAAATTATTGCCAAAATTCTATGGATTTCAGTATTTTAATTTGATTTTTTTCTTTGTGACTCATTTTACTTAGATAAGATTTCCTCATTTCATCAGTTTATTCTTTTCATTTATCTCTAAGACCTGATAAGTTATATCACTGTACTCTCTTATTCTTCCTCTTTCCAATCATTTCTATCTTATATATGCTTATCTTTCAATCTATATCATAGTATCATCATAGACTACGTATTCTTTTATAAATCCAAGACTAAATGCCCTTTATAACCTTTTATCCACCTAACTTGTCTTAGCTTTTAACTTAAAACCTATTCCTTACTCTTAGTATATAATTAGTCATTGAAACGCTAGCTGTTCATTTTAAGAATCATTATAGAACTGAATCTTTATACTCCTTTAATCTTTTTTCCTCAGTGGAAGAGCTCTAAGATCATTAACTCTATATAAAGCAATACTTTTGAATAGAATTAGCTTTTACCTTTGTAATTAGACAGCAAGAATGATCTTAAGGAACCAAATACTAGCTTTATATCCCTTGACTACCACTACAATATTAACTTGATTAATTCTGTTAGCTTTTAATTCGCTTTTCTTTTCAGATAGTTGTGAAATCTTTTTCTTACACTAAAACTAAATTTTCTTAAAGAGCTCTTTAGATTTTACCATCATCATATTACACTAAGTGACTGATTTATTTCTTTGACTGTTTTCAACTATAAACATGCTAATCCTTTTAACTCAATTTTGGCTTCAATTATTTATCCTCTCCTCACTTTTGAAACTACATTGGGAATACAAGCGAAAGTTTATATTTGCCAAAGTCTTTATTTAGTAAGCTTTCAACAAAGTTATTGCCATCAGTCTTTTCCCTATCCATCTGGCTTTAAATTAATAGCTTTATCCAATCTCCTTGGTCTAATCTTCAAAGCCAGCTTTTCATTTAAATGTTTCAAATTGAGTTCTAAGTTCCTCCTTCCTTCTTTTTTCTAAAACAGTTAGATGATCTCTAAGTCTTTAGGCTAAAAGAGAAGTAGTAAGTGAAGATTTAATGAATAGAGTCTTAAGCTAGGTGAATAGATAAGGAAGGATTATGAATATAGTTGGGCTTTTAAAGAGCTATAAGGATGGACAGAAGCCTCGCTATAAAAGAAAACTAGCTTGCTAGAGTTGAGCAATGATGGTTCTGTTAATCTACTAAGGCTTATTTGAAAACTGGTAGAGTTTTATATGGTTATAAGGTAAGAAGACGATAAGATGGGAATAGAGGTTATAGAGTGAATATTTCTAGTAATTGAGTTCAGAGTGGAAGAAGAGTAATGAGATTGAAGAGGGCATTGAGTGAAAAAGGTGTTGAAGTAGTTAATATGTAAAAGAATTAGACTTGGCATCCAACTGTAGTAAGGCTAATTCTAGATATGGAAATATCTGATCAAACTAGTTAACCAGATTACCCTCAATTATATTATACCAAGTCTGTAAGAGCTGGTCAAATTCATTTACTATCAATCAAAATTGATATTCATTAAACAAAGAAGCTCCTTTAGTAGCCTTATTCCTTATATGAAACGAGCTATCAGCAGACTAATCGAATTTGGATAAGTATCTGATATTAAATGAGGTTAGGATAGAGAAGCAGAGCATAAAAGGAAAAGCCTGGATAAAAATAAAACGAGAGGGCTTAATTAAAGAACTAATCTAGATTATATCATAAAGCGAATCAGAGAATAGCAGAAGCCAACCAAAAACGGTAAAGTCAAATCTAGCATTATCAAGAAAGGCAAAAGTAGATCAGTTCATTAAAAAAACTAACAATATTAAACAAACGAAAACAACTAACTTATAGCCTTAAAAAGTATTCTCAGCAGTACTAAAAGAGCATACAAATTTTAACGCTTCACTAAACAAAATTATCAAAATGATATCAATAAAATAACCAAAAAAAAGGAAGGTAAAATTAATAACACTGGTAGAAAAATAACTCAAATATGGTCCCAAAGTAATTAAAATATAAGGATTAATCATTAAAAATAAAGTAATAAGAAGTTAAGCCATTCTAATAAGATACTAATAAAAGACTTTATTTTGTAATAGTTTGTTTCCATATTTAAAATACGAAAATCGTTACTGTTATTAAATGCTAGATATGCAAGAAACTGAAAAAAGTAAAGTGATTAAGTATAAGTAAAAGTACCTGAAAACTCAAGGGTAGATGACTTAGGAAGACATAAGCTAATAGTTGGCTGCGTTTAGGATACTTTAGCATGACTTGTAAGATTATTTTACTTATTCAGCTAGTTATAGAAGGATGAACTATAGTAAAGTTTGGTTTAGTAGAAGTAATTAACTAGGAAAGTGAGTAAGTTGAGGTAAATGAAGGAGGAGATGAAGCGAAAGCTAAGTGAGTGTTAAAATAAACTTAAATCTGCTGTTACTTAAAGAGATTCTGCGATAGGGGAAAAATATATCATACAAAAGAAGTATGACTCTTTGCTAGCTCGCACAGAGCTTTCTACTGAGCCATCTTAGAATGTATATAACTAGTGGGCTTAGGATTTAAAAACAGAGCCTAAAGAGATGGAAAATTCTTTAAGATTGAATACCTAATCTTAAGATTGGGAGTAAGAGTACTTGTAGGAGAAGCTTGAAAATAGTTAGTTGAAGCAGAAGTTGGAAGAAGTTCAAGCCTAATTAGAAAAGTGTTAGAATGCACTTCAGGAATAAGAGTAGATAGTTTTGGGATTGAGAAAAGTGGTTGAGGTTTAATCAAAAAACGTCATCAGTAATATTAATCTTACCAAAACTACAAGTACCAAGACTTTAGAACTTACTCCTGTAAAAGATACTTAAGAGTAAAAGATAAAATAGTTGATAAGACAAGCCTAGACAAAATCCTATGATTCTATGCCTACTTTAAAAGATGCAGCGAAACTTAATTAGCATATACTGGAGAGATAACTAATTAACTAGATCTAGTTTTAGCAGATTCTACTTGAACAATCTGCTTAAGAGAACTAGAGTAAACAATAGGAAATTTCTCCAATATAAGAGATCCTTCCAGAAATTTCAGATTTATCTGAAGCCATTTTTGATGTTCTTAATATAAGTCCAAACAACCAGCAAATATCGAAAAAGAGGATAGAGAAATGCTTTGGTAAAGATTAGTGTAAACCTAAAGCACAAAATAGGTGGTTCTGAGTTTAATGCTTTGTTAATTTAATTTTAGCATTCTTTACTTTAATTCTCTCTTTGAAAGTCATTGTTCTACCTTTAATTTATAGTTCAGTCTTTTCAAAATTTTAAGAGTTAAAAAGCTTTTCTTAGGGAAAAATTTAAGCTGGTATTAGCTAAATGCGTAGTGTGAGGGTGATTTTGCTTTGTCATTAAGAAGCATAAAATATGCTTTAGTAGTTTTACGGACTAAATATCGATTTACTTGAAGAGAAACTACTCAAGGATAGTTTAGATGAAAAGTACTAACCATTAATCACATGTAATAGCATACTAAACTTCACATAAACTAAAGATTTTACGAAAGTAAAATAGCTGCATCTTTTCAGTAACTAAAGGCCATTAATTAACCAACTCCATCTACTAAAACTGTCTCTGCTTGATGACACTGCTTTCCTTTTATCAATTCTATACTGAATAACTTATTATACAGTCTTGCATATCCTTCGATTAACCATTTTAACTCAGATAATTTTAAAAATAAAAGAATCTTTGTTAGTAAAGTCTAATACTAGCACCTTCTTAACTTTAACCCCGAATAAATTCTTTAATAATAACCTTCAAAGTCTTAAGACTGAAGTAGTATCAATCTTTTATATAATAAAGAGAATTAAATAGTCTTTAAAATGTACCTTAGCAATCTCAATCCTATTTCTCCTATTTCTCCTCTTTCTCCTATCTCTCCTCTTTCTCCTCTTTCTCCTCTTTACTTGTCTTGGACTATCCCTTTACCTATTTTTTAAATTTAGATCTGCACATCATTACTACTACGATAGCCACTATTGAGATAATGCTTATGTAATAACAAGCATCCCAAAAGGCCTTGTCAATCTATTTCTTGGTTTTCAGAGAGCCTTTTATATCGATTGGCAGTTTAGCGATTTCATCAACGTAGTCGCTTATGAGCTCTTGCAGAGTTATACTTGGGTTTTCATTGAAGTAAAGTTAGTCAAACTAGACCATCATTTCGTTATCTACTATAATGACAATAGGGTTCGATTTAAAGGAAATCTTATGCTTATCTGGATCGACTACAGCCACTTGAACCTAATTTTCAGGCTAAAGTTTTACATTTTGATACACTATACTTTGAAGTTGCTTTTCTTGTACGTCAACGTTAGTTTATTGGTCTTTAACAAAAATGACACACATCGAAGAGCAAAAATAGTCAAAGTTATCTCGAGTTAGATCAGGACTTGTATGTTTTAGAGCGTATTTAATAGCTTGCTTCCACTAGTCAGGCTCAAATCTGTTTATACGGCCGAACTTCTTATGCCATACAACGATAGTGTTGTTTTTCTTGGAAGTTGGTAAGCTTATATAAGATAAGAAATCCTTATACTTTAGAGCCTCATTCTTCATACAAAGAGTAATAGGCGTTTTAAAAATGACGGATACGGTGTGGAGATTATCTAAGTTATTGGCGAAATAAGTTTCAAAGGAAACCTTATTCACTTCTCTAATTACATTAGGCATGCTTTCTGTTATAAACTACTATATATCTTGCTAGGTATAATGGAATGAATAGGGATAGAGTTGAGAGCCTAAGTCTCTATGATAGGCTATTATCGAAGGGTGTAACTTAATTCTGTATGGAAGCTTCTAAGCTAATGAACTATCTCCATCTACTCTTACAAACTTTACGCATCTAAATTCGTTCAATTAGCTAATGTATTCCCAGAAGGGACTAAGCTTTTTGCATGGTTAATCGCAGTGATTTGTTAAAACCTAAATAAGTAAAAATTCCGAACTATCAAGCATTTCTTCAGTAAGGAATTTAGTTTTAGACTCAATGGGAATAGCTAATCTGATTTAGCTATCATAAGAAGCTCTTTTTTAAGGATCTGACAGAATATCATAAGCTTCAGTTATCTCCTGGAACTTTTCAGCGCAGCCCATACAATTTTAGTTTCTATCAGGATGCCATTTCTTAACAAGCTCTCTATGCGCGTTTTTTATTTCAGTTATATCAGCAGTAGGTTCTACTTAAAGAACGTAATACAAATCTTTCTGCTACGTTATAAACCCATGCTTCCTATAGAATTCTTCATGCCATCTCAATCCAAATACCAATATTACCAGTATTATCAATCCAGAGATAATGCAGTAGTTCCATACACTAGATTCATTCTATTTCTGCTTCTCTTAATTTTCCTTATTTTCCTTTTTCTCTTGATTTTCTTTACTCTCCTACTTAGCAGGTTCCTACTCTACTAAGCTTTCCTTTTTATCGCTCTTCTTTTATAACACTTGCTTAGTTTTACCTTTTTTAGAGCTCATTTTATTCAGCAAGGGCTATTTATATTTACCAGTTAAATGAAGATAACCCTTGTTAATTGATCGTCCTTTATAGGAGGCTTTGCTTTAACTTTTTTTACCCAGCTAGACTTTTTTTATCCTTAGTGCTTGTTTATGATGCTTGCTTGAGTTAGATTACTGACCTATTGCTTTGATTGATTTAAAAGACTAGATTAACTAAACAAGCGTAGATTTTATATTATAGATAGCAAGTACTAATTAAGAGCTAATATAAGACTCACTCTGCAGTAGTTAAGAAGATGTGATGGTACCAAGTACCACCGAAGAAAATAAGAAGTAGCTTAGTGAGACTGTAAGGAGATAAGAACATAGAATGGCCAATTTGAAGAGGTTAAAGTACTAACCAGCACTAAAAGGCTTTTATCGCTGATTTTAGGAAATAAATAAAAGGCTATTTTTAGAAGGGAGGCAATTAAGAACTTTTATCCAGTCATTTTAGCAAAGCATGTTATTTGCTATCAATTTAAAGAAAAAGCAAATTTAAGCTTATTGATTAAATATTTAGACCTATTATATGAGGTATGGATTTAGTTGGTCCAATAAACTTAAATGATCATATTTACAGTGAAAAAAGGAAATAAGCAAGGTGTGTAGAAGACAATGATCTTCAAATGCTAGGTACTTAAGCTTTGATCAGAAGGTTAAATGGCAAATAATTAGCATAGGGGCTTTCAAGCTTCTGCTATAGGTCAATTAGGTATGCTAAGTTTTCTTATTTGATTCTAGTCTCATCCGACTTCTAGATTATCAGTAGTAGCATCCATAATACCACTCTCGATATAATAAGAAAAAGAAATATAGTGAGAGACCAGTATGCATTCTAGTCGCTAGTTAATAGCTTAAGTTTTTAGCCCTCATCTCTTGTGAATGCCTAATTGAAGTCTCCAAAGTTTAGCTAATTTCATCTGTACATCATAATTCAAAGTTACCAAACTACTCAACTATCTTACCAATAGCCTTAGTCTTACATCACTATCTCCAGCATCCCTATCTTCTGTATATTAAATCTTTGGTTCATTATTGAATCTTCTAGTTATACTTCAAAGTGGTACTAATATATAGGGGTTTGTTTATTAGTTTAGAAAAAAGATACAAGAGAGTAGATTTTTCATAAAAGGGTTTTTCTTTTTTTGAAAGTGACAGTTAATATAATTCTAAGTAGTAATGCACAGACTAATTGAATCGACTAAATACTCTGAATTATCCTTGAATTAAATTAAAGCCCCAGAGGAGTGAGCAAAGAGTATTAAGAAATCTCCTTCAAATCTGTCCGGTACTGAGGAGAGCCATGTTAGTGTGTAGACTTTTGCGATTTCGGGAGATTGTCCTGAGATGGAGTCTCCGTAGTTTAATAGGTAGAAGTTTTCAAAAGGTCCTGAGACTCCTAACTTCAATTACAGATATCAAAGGATAAAACCGTTCTTTGTTGAGAAGGCTTAGTATAATATTATTGACTAGAGCGATAGTGAAAATGAAAAGCCAAGTCCTCCACCTACGAACAGCTCCTTTCATGACTAAGATATAAACTCAATAGACTTTCCTAACTTAGAGCATGTTCCTTCAATAAGCTCGATGTAAGTTCATACTAGTAGTACTGAAGAGTCACAAGATAATGAAGAAAACTACTATAAAATATCATTAATGAGTGACACTCCAAGAGCTAATATCACCTATGAATAGCTTAACGTTAATCTCCATAACTAGTGAACCAACTCTTCCTGTAAGTTTTTAAACTCAGATTCAATGGATCGAAACCCTCTAATGCTTACTAGCATAGAAGACCTCAAGAAAGAAATAGAGCAGGACAAATCGCTTTTCAGGATATCAAGGAAGCTGAAGAAAATTAATGCAGCTTTGATGCTTTAAAGATGATGGAAGAGATCATCCAGAGTACAGAAAATAACAAATATATAAATGGAATAAGATCAAAGCCACTATAAGTCGAATGGAACATGTGGAGTTAAGTGCTGTACACAATGAAACGTTGTAATTTAGTAATTTTATCTTTTTCATTTCTATCTTGTGTAACCGTTGTTATAAACTAGCTACTTCTATACTTAAGTAAGACTAAATAAGTTATATAAAGAGGCTAATTTTTGCTATGTAGTAAAGAAGTTTCTACCTAAGGTAAAAATAAAGTTTTAAAGGTTAAACTTAGATGCAGATTTAAAGCTTTAAAAGAGATAACTTAAGCGTATATATTTGAAGGAACGGTTCTAAGATAAAGAGGTTTAACGTCTTTCAAACTTTGATGGTGGTATTTTAATGCTTTGATAGATAGAAATGAGGTTATGATCTATAATTGAAGAGTATCAAAATAATGTTACGAAACACTTGAAAAAGTATCAAGCATAAAGGAGCAAAGTTGTATAGTATATAACAGATTAAGATAAAACCTCAAAAAGATAGTTTCTTTACTATGGAAGAGAAATTAAGACCTAAATTCATTATATGAAGCAAGTTTTTTTAGCGCTTTTTAATCGGGCATTATCTATCGGTTCAATAAATTTGGTACTATAGAGAGCTCTAGAAATTATATTGATTAAGTCTAAAGTAAAAAGGGTTTAGCACTATTCTAGTTAGAATTCACAATTTACTTTTGATTAAGAATCTTACAGAATTGGGATATTACATTGAAGCAGATTAAGAAACCATACCTAGAAAAAAATTCTTTGAGTTATCCTGAGATTATAATTCAAAGTTACTAGTACGATAAAAGTTTATAGCGTCATCAAAAAGAACTTTTAGTAGCTAAAATGGGGTAAAAATAGCTTTAAATAGTGAAAAATTTTATGAAGGAGAAAGTTAAACTGCGGAAGATATTTACTTGAGATTGATTTACTATTGCTTTCCCTTACCTTAATTTTACTTCCCTTCCATTTATTTTTCAGTATTAAAGTTCCTTATAATAAATATCATTCTTAAGTCATTCTTGCATTCACTGTAATCCTTCATTTTATTTCTTATTCTATAACACCAACTAGTTTAGCATGCTTCTTTTAAATTATTTCCATCTTTTTTCTCCCTATTATACTACTAAATCAAGATAACCTCCTTTCTTTTACACTCTTATACAAGCCCGTTAGTATGATTATAACTTTCCTCATTGATTAGTCTGATTATAAACACTTTCAACTTTCTAAAATTTTATTTTCCTTTTCTGTCTTATGCTTCTTTACTTTCTCACTTCGCTCTATTATCAACTAGTCCTTTTATTTTACTGAGGCTAGTATTCGAATATAATTATCTGTTCTTTCTTCGAATTTGAGCTTGAATAGCCACTTTCTCTTACCTAATACTCGGAGCTTAAACTTCCTATGCTTTTTTGTTTTTCTTTTCTTTCAGTTTAAATGTTCGATCTTCTTAATAGCATTCACCAAGCTAGAATTATAATATGTCTTAAGCTAGTCCAAAGTCTTAAACCATATTATCATTTACATTCCTCTCATACTTCGATTATCACTACCTCGTCTAGACTTTTCCCTCAATCTACTAAAATTGTTCCTATACTACTTCTGAAAGCCTTCTTAAGGTTAGATCTATAAATCACTAGCATAATGCTAAACATTTGGTATTCTAGGTTCTATCTTCCTCTACTCACTTCCTAAATCCTAATCTCACACAAAATTGTCAGGCTTAATCATCTAATCTGGTTATAAGTTACCAGATTACATATGTATCTAAGTGTAGCACAAGTAGAAGCAGATAGGCAAATATGTCAAAACCTTAAGGACGAAAGTAAATATAAAGTTAGCCTTCAGAAATAAGATGCTCCACATAAAACTAGCCAGACTAATGCTAATCTAACTAAATATGTCTAGCAAATAAAAAGTTAAACCACTACTGTATATTTTAGTCTCTGATCACCTTAAAATTAGAGGTTTACTGGTACTAGATATAGTAGTATGAGTAATATTAAAGATTCGCTTTAAAAAATTAAATTTACTTTTGAAAGAAAAGAATAAGAAGTTTAATACCCTCATATAAAAAAAGAATCCTTAAGTCTAAATAGATCTATTACCTACTAAATACCATTAATACCATGTGAATATGGTTTTTATCTCAGTTAGATTTTATTTAAATCTGATAGGTCAAAATTTATTAATTTTAGTACTATATATAATAAATAATAGGATTATAGAAGATACACTGAGATTGAATTTTGAAATTATAGTCTCTTTTTGTTCTGTTTCCATAATATAATGCAAGTTATTTGTTTTTTATCCTATCTCTGCTACAAAAGATTCCTCACATTTCATCCTGAATTATTTTTATTCTTAGATTATCTGCTTTTTTCCTAATATCAAGCTGTATAAATAAGCAAATGCATTCTCTAAAAATATCTACTTTCAAACTATCATGATTGATGCCCTCTGATATACTTAACTCTACAGTTAGAATTTTTATTCAGATGAACGTTCACTTGCTACCAGAATCAAGCAATATGATTATTTGGATCCCTTCACACATTCTAAAAAGTAAATTCCATATGAAGCAGATTCTTATAATCCCTTCATGTTGAACACATTTTGACTATAGTTTTACCTAAAGAAATGAAACAAAAGTTGTCTAAAACTCTAACTCATAATATCTGAATCTTCTGTAGATAAACATTAAAAGCTATATATGTATAACCTTTCATAGTTCTATCAATTAGCTTTAGTATGTAAATAAATAAGATTTCACTATTTAGAGAAAAGAGCTAAAGCTAAAAGAAAATTGGATAAAAGTCAATAAAATCCTAGAAAACGATGACTTATGTAAAGAAAAAAAGGCAGAGAGTTTTATAACATTAATTGACTTCTTTATCTTACTAGATATTATAGTGTTGAAGAACGGACTGATAAATATTTAATACCTTAATGCTTTGCATACTTTTTATATACTTGCTATCTATAGTTTTTTTAACTAAGCATTAATGTTTATATATTTGTCTTCTCTACTTACCCTCTTGTATCAACTATCCATACTCAATTATAATAATTATCACTGTCTCTCTTAATTAGCACTTTTGCATTTTGCTCTTAAGTCATATATAAATATCACATCTGCTTATTATTAATAATCGCTACTCCATATTCATAGTCTATTAATTGAATAGATGCCATTATATTTGAACAAAGAAGTTGGGTCATAACGATATTATGCTCCATCCTTTATTATTCCCTTTTAATCATACAAACATGTTTAGTTAAGTAAATTTTTGTTGTCCCATATATATGCTTATTCAAATTCATTCACATAGAGACTTACCAAAGATGATGCTGGATTAGGTAATTATACTGTATGTTCTTACCATTCATTTAATATGGCGTCGTATGATGATATTATCCTTGTTGTCTTTAAATCATTTGACCTAGTTTGATTTTAAATATGACCACCTATTATTCAAACTCTTTAATACTACACATAAATTGCATTATCAGTTATATAGTCTTTATACTTGGTTAGAGATTTTGACGAATTTGATTAGACGTCATATACCTCACTTTAATTAAAGTAATTCCAATAAGGATGAGTTTATTCAGAATATGATGTTGGATCTATTCCTCCTATGATGTATATTAATCTGTCATTATCATATCCCAACTATGTTATTGATCTTGGCTATTTTAGTTCTGCTGATTTGTTTATAGCGAAATTGCAATTAGTGTCGATGATATTTTTTTTCTTATTAATGCTGATCTATAAGATTTTATTGAGGTATCTATCCTTTTATTTACCACCCACCTGTATTAAATGATCATCTTTGATCTAATATGTTGATGATCAAATACAAGCTATTGGTTTCTTATTAGTTACTGTAATGTATTCGAAGAAATTATTGACACTATCTAGCATGTAGTTCTAGATCTCATTTGTTTGAAAGAAGATTCTCTTATATTTAGTTAGCTTAGGTGAACCAAAGTTCTTTCTCTTTACTATGAAGTATATAGAGACAGGATCTTGTACCATCTTACTTCATCCATTCTCTTACATTTGCTTAATTTAGTACTTATATTGATTCAATTACTCAGTTACTCTATATATTTTATTTTTTAACTAGTCATATTAGTTTTCTCTATTGCACTCCAAATTAAAACTAGACACTTTTAAATTATTTTGTTCATTCAGAAAGATCTTTATTCGATCTTATAAATTATCGTTCTCTTATATAACCCTTTATAGCTATTAAATATAATTCTAACAAGGATTTATTTTTTACTAGTTCTTGATTTATTCAAATTGATATATCTACTTGTCGTGGTCATTATAGAGTTGCTAGTTTTTTATATCGCTTATTAAATTACTCGAGATAATGATTTCTTATAGTGACCTACTCAGCTATTCAGTAAGATCACTGAATTACCTATCCTTGACTTCCTGCTAATTCTATTTACTTTATAGCTATTATCAAAGATTTTAGCATTTTTATCGAATGATGTTGAGTTTTTACTCTAACCTTTATATCTAACGAGATTGATGCAAAAATGACTACTCTAAGTTATTTATATACTTAATTTATTACTGTACTTCTTCATTTTTACTCATTAGCTGCATTTGATACTCAGATATTTATTTTTGGGTAGTCCAATTACCTTCTTATTCAATTTTCTAGTCTTAATTATTAAAACCCTAAAGAACCTTAGCTTAGTTGATATTTTACCATTTCATAGTATTGATCTGGCTTTCTTAACTTGAAACCTATTATCTTAACTAAGAGATTTGATTAAGGTATTGCTATTACTGTCTTTCTTATTATCATCTTTAATCTTAGTTTTCTTTATATAATTGCTTTATCGTTAGCTATTATTACTTTATCTCATTGACTTATGTGATATAGTTTTACTAGCTTTAGCTATGCTAAAATTAGTCTATTAGAAGAGTTAGAATTTTATCTTAGACAATCTAGATATTAAAAGGATCTTAATGCTTATTTTCAAAGGAGTATGATAGATTTTAGACCTCATCCTATATCTAGATCTCAAGCTAATTCACTTAAAGCTTCTTAATCTCACACTAACTGATGCTGTCTTATTACATACTTGATATATTCTCTAACTAGCTACCTAATAAATGCTAGTAGTTAGTGGCTTTTTAAATACTCTATATCTACTAATTTAACTAGTTCTCTTTAACCTTTATTTCCTCATTTAAAATTTACTTAAATTTTGACTTCATTTTTTATATGAACTAGATCATCTTAATTTTAGTGGATATCTCTTCATTCTTCACACTCTTCTAACTTTAGCTAAAAAAGGATATATTTGATCCAAGCCTTTCCCTGATAGTTCCGATACTAGATTCTATGTAGTTCTTTAATTGATACATTGCTTCTTATGTACTGACACATCTATGTTATTGATGTGATACTTACTTACATTATATACAGATTCTTTAGCTATCCTATATACAATATAGAGTTAATTACTATCACTAATGGATCTAGCAAATGTCCTAAATGCTAAGTATCTATTCATCTTAGATAGCTATGCTCATGATCTGTAACGTCTCGATTGGTTGTAGTGTAATGATTTTATGAGTGTCACATATGAACTTTTTATGAGCCTTATAGAAGCCTTTCAAACATTTCTCGCAGTGAACGCATCCACATTTCAACTTTCTTGGCTTCTTATGCTCTTAATTAAATTTTTTTTCACATATCTCACACTTTGCTCCTGACATTTTACTTGCTAGTAGCATTATTAATGCTTTTCAGAAGGCACTAAAGCTACTAATTATAACTTCCTTTTAAAATCTAAGCATAAAATGGAAGAGATTTAGCTTTAATTTAGGATTGTAAATTATAAAAGTTAGGTATGCAAGTAAGTAACTAGCAGTTGTTGGGATAGAAGTAAGAATATGATAAATAATAGCGTGATAGGCTTAAAACAAGGATAGATAATAGCTTGGCTATTATAACTTAGCCTTAGGGAACAACTTGCTGATTATTATATAAGCTAAAATAGAGTTAAGAACGGAGGAATAATCAAGTGCATATTAACTAAATTTAGTAAATGCTTTCTAAGCTAAAACAAATATGAGATGTAAGAGTTGAAGATTATAAGGAGTTAAATGTGGAGACTTTTGGAAAACAGTCATTTCTTTCAAGAATCTAAGACTTCTCAATATCAAGAGATGACTCTACAAAATTGAATTTCGCTCGAAATTTCTTTATGTGGTTTAATAGGCGATTAATATTGAAGTTTAAAATCGATGCCATAAAATTTCGATGTCAAAATTAAAATTTTTTTTCTAGCTGACACTAGAAAAATTCTTCCTTATGCATATCTAAAAATTATAATAAAGACATTGAGATTTGCTCATTATCTTTTTTATTGTCCTTAAGAGCATTTACTTCTTAATTAGTTTCCAAGCACTAATTAAAATATCTTCTATGAAGATAATTTATTTTCTATCCTATGATAAATAATCGAATTATCATCCTTCAATCTGAATACAAATCCTCTAAATGCTTTTCAATAGCTAATTATTATAATCCTATTTTTGATTTTTTACTTGTTTAAGTCTAATACTGCTCATAGCTGCATCTAGCTGATATCAATAATAAGCTATTGAAGCTATGTCTCTGACTTTTATAGACCATATCTAATATTTACTGTCTTAACTTCTAAAAATTGTGACTCCTAATTTTAGATTTCTACTTGTATGTGTGCTGAGTTTATGAGTCTACTTGCTATTAGTATTTCAACTGATGCTAATAAAATGTAATATAAGTTCATTCTTGACTTTTAAAATTAAGATACCTTTCTTAGACATATTTTAGGCCTTATTTTGCTAATCAAAAATAGATTAAATTTAAGGTTACGAATATACATCTCAAAATGCTGTTTGCTTTAAGGTTTAGCAAACTTGGAGTTTCTTAAAGCTTGGTGGATCGTTTATAGTTTCCCTCACCTTTATCAGAGCCAAGACAAACTAGCTTACACTGATTACTTAAAACTGTTTAAAGGAATTAATACGATCATAGAGGAGAAAGTATAGTATAGTTAGAATGTTCTTATATTTGGTTAATTTCATATCCTCTATTATAATCCTTTTAGCTATAGTCTGATCTTTCTTTTGAAACTTTTTCGATTTCCTATTTTTGAGTTCATAAAACTTCAAATTCATGCTAGTTTGAACATTCCAAGATTACTTTAAAAGTGTATGAAATAAGCCAATCTGACCACATGTGTTATTTGCCTATTCTCAATGATTTAACTCTCTTCGTTTATTTCACTACAAGAGACATAAATTATACCTTTGATTCTTCTTAGTTATTTTAGCTCCTCACTATAAACTGATTCTCAATAGAGTGTTAATATAAATAGCTTTACTTATGAAACACCTAGAATCGTATTTTAAAAGTACTGCTTTAGATATTAGTAAGTGAGAAACCTTTTTCATGCTGAAGGGAAAAGATAGATAAAGATATCTGCAATTCTTATCGATTAGGTGACATAAATTGTTCATTTACTAAAAAACTAAGAAACAATAAGAAAAGTGAGAGTCTCGATAACTTTCTAAGTAACGTAAATTAAATTTCCTAGTTTGCTCAACAATGTAGATATCATTTCTATGGGAACTACGGAAGAGAAATGAAATGTTATATAGTATAGATCCATATATATAGCAGGCAGGTTTAATAGCTTTCTGATATCATTAGCATTTTCAAAGGATTAGTTTTTATATTAGTGCTGCAGTTTGATTTACAACATACCGGTATTTTTAGCGGACTTTTTCGGTTTTATATGATAACATAGTCTAACATTTTTTCTAAGCTTATAATAAAAATACTTATAGCAGTATGTTATAAAAGAAATAAGACAGCTAATTATTCATACACATATAGTCAGTTTAGTTAACTATAAACGAGGAAATAATTTCTTAGAGTATCTAAATCAAATTTTATAAAGACAGAATTTAAGTTGTACCCATAAAAATACTAGCTTAGAAGGTATAAATTTAAGAAATAGCAAGTACAAAATAAAGTTAAAGATGTGTCCTAAATCTCAAAACTATAAATTACCAAAACATGGTATATATAAAGCTAGAGTTTATTGATTGGAATCAGTCAAAGCATTATTCTCAAGGCTACATTAAAAAGCAAGGATATTAAGTGCTTTAGCGATAAGAAATGATATTTTGTTTAATGGGATGAATATCTGCATTAGTATGCAACTATAAATTAAATTTCGTTTGTATAAAGATGATAAAGGTTTGATTTCTATCGAAATAAATAAGAATTAATGCATAGATCTAATAAAATATTGATATCAATACTATTTATGAACTATATTTCTGTGATATGAATCAATCCTTCATAGAGATATAAAGTATTATTTTAATAGGTACATAAAAATGAACGCTTATTGATATTCCTTTAATATAATTAATTGATGATGGTTGTCTGAGATGGGATTTAGAACCTGCTATAAAATAAATCACTAGTTAATTTAGAGAAATGTAGTTGGGAAAGAAAGTAGGAAGCAAGAATAAAAAAATATGGAGTAAATAAAGATTATGCAAGAAAATTTCCTTTCGATATAAGAAAATTTATTATCCGAAAAGACTAAAAAATGATTATAAGTCAGATTAAGATTAAACCTTAAGTAAGAATTACAATTCAGAAGAGTCTTTTTATACTATATATTTTTATTAACTAAGAAGAAAAATTTAGAAAAGGTGTTTATAAAGTACTTTAATGGGAAGAAAATTCAGAGTTAAAGTAATTTTTTGTCTAATATCATATAAAATTTCGAAACGAAATGAAAGAATAAAATAAAGTAGAGCCTGATAATGAAAAAAATTCTGGAGCTCAAATTGAAATACAGGAAATTTGGAGAAAGGTATCTATTATTTCTATCTTTTCACTAAATTAATATTTTCAGATTGATAAAAATAAAAACTGTAAATCTTAAATTTTTCTATATATTAAATGAAAAATTTTGAATACATAAAATTTTTTAATAATATAATAACTTATTAGTTGAAAAATCCAACCCATATACTTTTTATAATTTTTCAAAATTTTTGTCTTTTCTAAAAAACTTCTATAACGTAAAAGACTGAACAAAAAAGTTTATTACACCCCTGTTTTTTTTTAATCTATTTTTAAACTTAAAATTTTACTCTAATAACAGTCTATTTAAATTAAGTTAAAACTTTCTACTTCCTTAAACTAACTACATTTTCCTTCTCTCTACCTTCCTCACTTTTTCGTATTTTTTAGTCCATCTTTCCTAGATTATAAAATCCAATCCACTAAGAAAATAGCATTCTTAAACTTTTATAGTTTTTCCACTAATTTATTACATTTAATTTCAGTAACGCTTTTTACTTATTTGATCCGTTTTTTTATTTTTACTCTTTTTAATTATCTTCTTTAAGCATTTTCCTTTCTCTTCTACCATTCTTTTAATAAACTTTCCTTAATCAATATGATATATACTGAAAATATTCAGCAAATAAACACTTCAAACTTTTTCATTAAGTTAAAATTACTTTTATAGTGTTATTTTATAAATTTATTTACTACTCTTCTATCACTTCTCTCTATAATATATTATTATTTAAATTTTTTATCATAATTAACTATTCCCAATATTTCATCATATCTACCTTACTAACTCTCATCTTTCCTTATATTTTTCTTTCTTCTAAACTCTAACACTTACTCTTTATTCTCTTATTTATCTATTTTTTTTTAATAAAACTCATTTATATTTTTTTAATTTTTTCCATTTTATAACTTCAATTTTTTATATTTTTTCTATTCTTCCTTTTTTCTTCCTGCACATTTATTTCTTTGCTATTTACCTCTTTCTTTTTTATTATTTTTTTTTATCCTTTTTTTAATTTTTTGCTTATAAAATTTTGTCTTCTTTCTCTTTCCTATTAAATTTTATATGCAACTTATCACTTATTATATATTCCTCTCTTTCTCTATTTTTCATTAATTTTTTTTTACTTTTTTTGCACTTTTCTTTTGATTTAATTTTTAGAAAACTTTATTTTCTCATTTTTTTATTCTTTTTTACTATTTATTGATTATTTCTATCCTTTAATATACTATTAATATTAATTAAAATCGTTTTTCCTCTATACTCTTCTTTAATACTAGTTTCTTTTACAGTCATTATCATTTTCTTTTCTTACTTTTTCACTTAACTTATCTTTTACTTTTTCACTCATATTATAGCATTAAAATTATTGTTATAACTTTTTTTTTGAACTCCTATTCACTTTAATTTTTTAATTTTTTTTACTAGTTTTAATCAAAATTACATAATTACATAATTATAATTTTATAATTTTCTTTATTTTCTTTTCTTTTCATATTTTACTTATTTATCCTTCATCTTTACTTACTCCATTTCTCATCCTCGATATATCTTTTTTCTTTTAAATTTATAGACTTTGCTTTTTGCCTTTTCATTTATATAATAATATGATTAAAGTTTTATACTATTACTAGCATTTTTAATATTTAAATTAATCCAAAAAAGTTAATTTAGAGTCTTACTAGAAAGTTATTTAATGCTTGAAATATAATAAGACGGTTTTTTTTTTCGAGTTTCCTTCTGATGGAAGATGCTTCTCTGTTTGCATATCGTAAATGATAAGGCTTGAAACTTACCTCTTAGACCTTTATATGTATGCTTCAAAGTATATGTAGTTTGGCTCTTTCATAAAAGACATCCAATCGATTGAATCAAAGATAGTCATTACAGTTGATCCACATTTCAAGACTTGCAATTTTTAGTCTGTATAATTATATTCCTCTTTTGCTTTATAAAAATCACCAATACTCTCTATTTTTTATTGAAATTACTAATTATATGGTAAAGATGAAAAATTTATTCCATGAAGTGAATTAGATCGACTGTACTTGTTCTAGGATTGGAAGGGGAAAATTAGGTGAGAATTTACTATTAGAAAAAATTAAGGAATTTCGGTTGATGAACTATTTGCACTGAAGAAGTTTCCAGTTGGTCAACTTATCAAACCATTGAACTGCTCGAAAAAAGTCCATTTGAACAAAGAACTTTCATCATTGAAATGAACCTCTTACTTAAGCCTACTAAAAGCAGTCAATTCTTACATTCCGATTACAGAAAGCTTTTTATCCAAGTTTGATGTGCAGTAATTCAGATCAACACATCTTTTGTCGAAACTCGTCAACCCATAATTCAAATTATTGTCCTAAGCACGATTCCAACGTTCGCTCTCTATCTAAGACTGGCAAAACTTTTATCTAACATACTTCCATCCACTGGAGCTGCCCAATTGACCATTTTAATCGTCCGTCAGAATTAATTATTCCAGAACTCCTCAAGAAACTTTATTCAATTTGGTCCGAGCTATCTCTTCACTTCTTTACTCCTGCAAAAAAGTTACCTTCTCTTTTCTGAATTTTATTTTTATTTTTCAACTTTTCAAAAATTTAAATTCCAATACACTTTTTATAGTTTAAGCACTTTAAAAACTTTTAATATACTTTAATTTACTTTTATATTATTTATTCACTGTAATATACTTTAATATTTACTTTATATATATTTTAATATACTTTAATTTAGCTTTTATATTCTAAAATATTTCTTATATATGCTTTAAATATGCTTTAGATATACTTTAAATATAATTATTCATTGCTTTCTTATTAGGGAGACTCAAACTCAACTACTCACATCCAATTGCAATGAAATCCATTCTCTCTCCTTTACATTATTGCTTGTTGATGCTTTTATATCATAAGAGAATACCATGTTAAGCTCTGTTTTGTATGCACACTCCATATTCATAATCTATTATTACTAAAGAGACCATTATATCTGAAGGCAGCATCTGAAATTATATCTGGATATTATTTACCATCCTTTACTATTACCTTATTGTCATACTAACATTTTTAGTTGAGGTTATTATTGTTATCCCATATATAATCTTACTCATTCTCATTCTCATTCACATAAATACTTAATAAATTATCCGCTGGCTTAGGTAATTAGATAGTATGCTCTTAATAAGCATTGTATATAATGTCATAAGATGATATTAAACTTGATAATTGTTTATTATTAGTTCTATTTGAGTTTTAAATATAGCCACCTATTATTCACACTCTTTAATATTATACATATATCGCCTTGCCATAGATATAGTCCTTGTAAATCGGTAGAGACTTGGAAGAATTTACTCCTATGTCATATACTTCAAAAGAATTATAGTAATTATAATAAGGATGAGATGATTTAGAATATGATATTGGATCCTCTCCTCCTATAAAATACACTAATCTGTCATTTTCATATTCCATTTATGTTATTGCTCCTCTTGGCTATATTAGATTGGCTGAGGCTTTTATTGAGTATCTTTATTATTATTTTTTTTTAAATTAAAGAAAGAATTATTGTTGTCGTGATTAGTGCTAATTTATAAGATCTTATCGAGATATGTTTTAGTGTCATATCCTCCCACCTTAATCAATAGATCGTCATTGATCTAATATGTTGATGATCAATTAGTAGTTATAGGAGTCAGTGCTGATACCGTATTGTAGTTACATTATTTGCTAACACTGTCCAACTAGTAACCCTATATCTTATTGGTATTAAAGAATACTCTCTTATAAGTAGTTACCCTAGGTGATTCCTTGCTTACTCTCTTTATGTAATCCTTGTAAATATAATCTTATACTAACCACTCCAACCATTATCCTTGAGTTATTGAATTTAGGATTTATGTTAATTTAATTATTCTGCTTCTTATTATAATTATTAGTTTTATTACTCTAATTAGCCAATCTAGTTTTTATTGTTGTTTTCCAATTACATATTAGCATTTTTTAGCAACTCTTATTCATTCAATAAGATTGCTATCTACTCTTAATAATTGAAATTCTCTTATGTCAATTTCTTTAACTAGTCTTATAATTATGAAATAGTAGACTTACTAGATAAGATCCTATTGAAGATTCCCTTATTTCTATTGTAGTTCTTAAATCTCTTAAGCATATTATAACTACTTGGCCTGTAGTTAGTCATCCTTATTTCTTAACTAAAGTTGATACTCATACTGAGTTTATTAGATTGTTTGAGAATTTTCCTATTTAGTCCTTGCTAGTTAATCAGTTAAATCCTATATTATCTTATTCTATCCAATGATTCATTGACTTAAATCTTTAGCCTAATTTATATAAGATGAAATCTATTGACTTAAGGAAGAGATTTAGTTGAGATACTATTATTCTTTCTTTTCTTACTAAAGCAGTATTTCTTGCATGTCTTTAAATAGTTACTTCATTGCTAACTATAGTTGCTTAATCTAGTTTGCTTATACGATATAGCTCTAGTAAACTGTTTTTGGCTAAAAATATTACACTAGATGAGAAGCATCATAGTTCTAAAGAAACTATATATTTGAATTCTCTCGACATACAACATAGGAGGATTATGATATACTCTAGAACTTATCCTAGATTGACATATCAAGTTATTCCAATTAATTCTTCTTATTCTCACATTTATTGATACTATCTTAAAAGATGCTAGAGAAAGTATCAATCTAACTACCTATCAACGGATAATGATTAGATGTTTCTTTAATTAACTACATTCTATTTAGTTTTATTAGTCATTTACTATCTCCTAGCAAGCTTACTAGATATTTTACTAGACCTATAGTTAAACTAAGACTATATCCTCTACTTTTGATTTCTTATATTAGCTTAACTGTCTGTACCATTAATTCAATGTAGATATATAGTAGTCTAGTCTCTACTTGATGGATATAAAGGTAGATTCTAAGTAATTTTTTAATTGCTAGACTGTCTCTTATGTAGTAACACATCTATGTTCTTAATGCAATTCTTACTAACATTGTACACAGATACTTTTATTATCCTATATACAATATAGAGTTAAGCACTACTAGTTATGAATCTAGCGATATCCTAAAGGATGAGATTCTATATATATTGAATATTTAGACTCACAATTGGTAATATCTCAATTTGGGTTTCACGTAGTGATGTTGTGCTAGCTGCATATGAACTTTTATTAAAGCTTATAGAATCCTCTCAAACATTTCTCACAGAGAATACATCCACAATCTAACTTTCTTGGTTTTCTCAGTTCTTAGTTAAAGTCTTCTTCACTAAATTCACTTTTAGTACTTACCATTTTATTTTTCGAATGAGTTAAAATTAAAAAAGTTACTTAAATCTTTATTGTATAGATATCACTAAAGAAAGCAATTGAGTTTAAATGTTATTACATTAATATATTGCTATTAATTAAAGAAGGAATATTAGCTACTTTTAAAATAATAGCATAGAGTGGAAGACTTTTCCTCTAAATCTAAGCCATTTTCCATTTTTAACAAAAGGTAGAAAATCAGTCCTAAAATATGCTTATAACGAGAACTATGTCAGTCAAGAATAAATTCTATTAACTGCTTTTCTAACTTTTTAAAGTATAAGATGAAGGAAAAAAATCTAGCAAGATAAAGAAAAGTAAGAAAGTAATAAAAAGTATAAAGGAAATAGTTTAATTTAAGGTAAATTCATTGAATAACTGAAAGCTTGGAATTATTAGAAAGGAAATAACTAAAATGCAATTGAAATTCTTATATTTAGCGTTTAATCAGATCATAGACAGAAAGTTTTAATTATCGAAAGTCTTAAAAAAGAAGATTGTATTCTGATAAATTTTTTATGCCATATCATTATAAAAAGCTAGAAGCAGTAATTCAGAGAGGTATCTTGGAATTAGATAAATAAAATCTCCTAACCATATTTGCTAAATTAAAAGCTTGGAGGCTTAAAAGAATATGAAAATGAAAAAATTCTAAGGGTAGAATAACTAATCTCAGCTCCTTAAAATAATTAATCTAAAACCTAGGAATATAAGAATTAAATAAAGTATAATATTAAGCTAAAATGAGTAAATGAATACCCAGCTGAACTAAAAAATAAATTCAAGGAAAGGAAAACGAATAAGACGTAATATTATTCAAGATGGGGAAAATTCTTCTATTCTATGTAGAAGTAGCTTGATAATAATACATCTAGTTGTTAGTTTAGATTATAATTAACTCATTTAATATAATAAGTTTAATTCAGTATTAAGTAAAATCAGCTATTGACGTTAAATATAACACAGACAGTATCAGTTATAGGAACAACAGTCTAACTAAGATGATAAAAAACTTAAAAGATTGGGTTGAAAATATATATTATGGAAAGACACTTTAAAAAAGCCTAAAGCCTTAAAAAAACGCTCTTATGTAATATGCCAATATGATTAAAGGAAATCTAATTAAGAATAGGTTAAAAAAAGTTATTAGTTATAATTTGTTTAGTAAGTAATGAGAAAGAGGATATTAAAGAAACTTAAATTCGTTGTTACTACTATCGATTCACTTATCTTTCTCTTCACTAGCTTACTTTAATTTTTTAATCCTAATCTTCAACTCTATATTCTACTTCGATATTTATTTAAAAACTATATAATTCAATCTTTTTTCCTATATCTCAAGATGATCTTTTGATTTTTCAAGTCAGATATCTTTATTTCATTATAATGTTTTTTTATAGAGTATTTTTCTCTACTCATCTAATCCTTTATTACCTTTTAAATTAATTTTTTAAACCTTCAAGTAATTTTTGTAAGATCACATTCTCTTATTTAATTGGTAAGTGTTTATATTTATTTTTTACTTTGCTCATTCTTACTTCCATATCCTTACTTATACTTATACTTATACTCCTTTTATAAATAATTTGTAGTTCTGCATTTACATAATAGGAATTATCATTTCTTATCTATCACTTTAATGATTCTTAAGATAATTTTATTGACATCATTCATATATCCTTTAACTGCCCAGATTATAATATAAAGTTAGAGGTAGCTAGCTTTACTTATATTCAACTTTTTTTAATAATCTCCTCGCTATTTTATGAGGCAACACTTTCCAATTATTCAATGAACTTTTGCGTAATTATGTCGCATTTTCTACATTTTAACTTTGATTAAAGCTTATGATTATCATTCAAGTATCTTTCGCAGATAACACAATTACCTTACATATTCCTAGGTCTTTGAACTCTTGATGGAACTGCTGTTTACATAATGAACACTTAGTGTTTGACATTTGATTTTAATGATAAGACTAAAAATAAGTTTAATGTTGTTCACATAGATAACTACTAAAGAAACTGAATGAAATTAAATAAAAGTAGCTTAATTAACTATAATAGGCTATTTATTAGTCAAGATATAATTAATAGTTACTTTTAAAATTCTACATTAATGAAAGAAATTTCCTCATTTCTTATTTACTCATACAAGCTTAGTTTCCAAACATCTATATAGATGTAGATAAAAAGAAAAGGAAGTTATTTTTTAGTTTTCTAAATTATATTCTACTTCTTTCCCTCTTTTTTACGCTTCCTTTCATTATTCTAATGCACCTTTCATAAATTTTTCACCTATTTACCATTATCTTATACCGTAATCAGCGAACTAAAAAACTTCCTTACTTTTTTAACATTTTGTCTACTATTCCTCTTTTACTTTTCTCTTCTTTAGCAGACTTCTTCTCTTCTCTATCACTCTTTTCTTTTCTCTTCTTTAACTATGTTATTTCTTTCTTCTTCCTATGCAGCCATCCTCTTTATTATAATATTTATTTTTTAAATGGATTCTAGTTTCTAGTCGACCGAGTAGGTAATCCGGTGCAGTCATGTCTGAATTGCAAGTACTCTTACAATAGATACCACCACAAACAAGTAAGGATGGGCCCATTGTGTGATAAGCTTTACTTTTTTGAAGATTCTCTCTATCGGTACAAGAGGTCGAGTAGAGAGAACCGAAATCCAGATCTCAGAGTTACTCTGACTTTACATGTCGCTATTCTGATCAGGAGATAGAAAACAAAAATGACATGATTGCGATAAAAAACAATTATTACTTAGAAGAATTAACCTAATTGAGTCATTTGACACAAATATTAGAATGCTCTCTAACCCCTTCTAACTCCAGCCTTTGGAAGAATTACAAGAATTTGAAGAATGAAGGCAATCAATTTTGATTATAAAAACGAAGAGAAAAAAATAAGAATTAAAGAGACAAGATAAAGCTAGAAACATTTCTAGCCTATTATTAATAATTAAATTTGGTTTATTTATTTTTCGTGGTGCACTAAACAATGGTGGTACCACGTTAATTTAATTAATTAATTAATTTATATATTTTTATAAAATTTTTTATCTAATTAAAGCAAATTCTATATCGCAAAACGCTGATCAAAAGTACTGTTTCATTTTTTCACTATTTAACCTAATTATTATCACTCTAAATTTTAATTTACAAAAGTATACTAATTTTAAAATTAAAATTTCAAATCTCAATTTCTTTCATTCACTCTATCACTTTCTTATCTCAGTACTTTACTCTTTCACACTCTTTTTCAAAAATTTTTTCCTAACGTAGATAACGAAATAAATCATCATTACATTTATAACATTTTCTTCCATTAAATATCTATCAATTAAATCATGTATAATGCTAATCAACAAGCAACAGCACTCTCATAATTAAAAATTTTTATCAACTAACTTCTTTTACTTTTACCACTCTTTTAACTAATTTCCCATTACTTAATAAAATTTTTAAATCGCTATCTTCACTCCCTTCATTATGCCTTCCCCTTACTTTTTTCTCACTTTTTCCTTTATCTTTAGTCCTTCCTAATAATCTTATATACGTCAATTTACTAAACGAATTAAATACTTTTCTTTTCTTTTCTTTTACTTTACCTTTTTCTTTTCAGCTCTCATTTTACTTATCTCTTTTATTATGTTCTTATTTATTTTTTTCTTTTTTAATATACCTTCACTATCTCTAAACTCTCTTTTGCATTTTTTTAATTCTTTTACCCTTTTTATTCTCTCTTATTTTTTTACATTAACTCATTCCTCTGATTGATTTTTTATATTTTCAAATATTTTTTATTCTCTTCATTTCATTTTTAATTTCTTTTTTTTACTTCAATCTTTCTACACTTTAATTTTTCTCTCTAAAGAAAAAAAATATAATTTGCCCTTATTAAATTCATTCAAACCCTCTCTTTTTTATCTTATTTTCTAATTACAAATTTTTGCAATTCATTTATTATATTATTAGCATCCATCTCATTATCTTTATTAACTATCATTTTTTCTTTATTGTATACTTAATGATTTTAAATTTTTAATTCTCATTATCTTTCATCTCTATTATTAATCTAATAATAAACTCCTTTTCTTTTTAATTTTAATGCTTTTTTGTTTTTTATTTACAAATTATTTTTATCTTTTTTCTTTTTAATTATCAAATTATTCCTTTTTCACCTTATTTTTTATTTTGTACTTATACTCCTTTTCACACAAAAAGTTCTCTTTAATCATTTTTCTTTTTTTATTTATAAGAATTTTGATTATTAATTTAATCTCACATTTCCTATTTCTTTTTTTTAACTTTCTTTTTAAATTTTATATTTACTTAATTATCCCTTTTTTACTTTTTTATTTTAAATACTTCAAATGCTTTAATACTTTAGATATTTCTATTTTTGCTTTTTTTAATTTAAATACTTTATACTTAATGATTTATATGAACTATATTTACTTTAATAAGCTTTAATATAATTTAATATTCTTTAATATATTTATATTGTAACCTTATTCAATCATTTCTCTCACTTACTCTCACTCAATTTTAATTAAAACCACAATCTCTCTTTATCCATGTTACTTCCTTCTGCTTTTATGTCGTATGCATAAATTACATTTTATTATGATTTATATGTACTACTCCACATCCATAGCCTATTATTCTAGTAGATGCCATTATATCAGAAAGCAGCATCTGAAGCTATATCCGGATATTATTACCCATCCTTTATTATTACCTTTTAATCATATACGCATGTTTAGTTGAGATGATTGTTTCTGTCCCATATATACACTTGCTCATTCTCATTCACATAGACACTTACTAATGAAGATGCTTGCTTTGGTAATTTTATTGTATACTATAGTCACTCATTTACTATGGTGTCATACGATGATATTAGACTTGATAATTTATAGTCGTTTGCTCTATTTTAATTTTAGATTTTACCACCTAATATTCAGACTCTTTAATATAATACGTATATTGCATTAAGAGCTATATAGTCTTTGTAACACTTCAGAGACTTTGTTTAATTTGCCCTTATGTCGTATACCTCACTTGCATTAAGATAATTTCAATAAGAATGCGATTTTTTTGAATACGATGTTGGATCCTTTCCTCCTATGATATACACTAATTTGTCATTGTCATACCCTAAATATGATATTGATCTTGGTTATATTAAATTACCTGATGCTTTTAGAGTGGCATTTTAACTGTTACCTGTGTTAGAGCTTGTACTGATCTATAAGATCTTATCAAGATAAGTTTTAGCATTTGCGCCCCCCACCTATACCAATAAATCATCATTGATTTAATAAGTTGATGATCAATTCTAAGTTACAGGTGTCATATCAATTACTGAGCCATAGTTACATTAATTGTTAACGTTATTTAACTAGTAACTTTAGATCTAATTAGTATTAAAAAATATTCTCCTATAGGCTGATATCTTAATAGGGCCGTTATTAACTCTTTTAGTTATGCTATATTTGTAGATATGTTCTTATAAAATCTCACTCCAACCATAATCACTAAGCTACTAAATTTATTACTTATATTAATCCATTTACTCAGTTACTTATTTAATTAGCTCATTAAGTTACTTTAGCTAATCATATTATTCCTTATTTAAGTTTTCCAAGTAAGCTTTATAGACTTTCATATTCTCTTAATCATTTAATAATATTTTTATCTACTCTGCTTAATTAAAATTCTCATGAGATATCTTTTATAATTAGTCTTTCAGTGAGACGATAGTAGATTTACTACTAATAAGATCTTATTGAAAGTTGATTCATTATTATTAGAATATTTATTTGTCTTATTCAGATTTACGTTGCTATTTTTTAAACTCATTCATTCAAGTGTTTAAGATAGTGATTTCTTATTTGGATTTGTTAGGCTGTTCAGTTAGATCTGTAATTTGCTTATCTTTAATAATCTCTTAAGTTATTTTGTCTTATAATCAGTTTTTAAGATTTGAGTTTTCTTATTGAAATTAAATTAAGTCTTAATTTAACCTCTAAGTCTAACTAACATGCTCCTAAGATTAATACTTAAGTTGATTGATTTAATTAGCTTATTATTATATTTGGTAATCCTTGTTTTTTAGCTACAATTAATATTCAATTATATTTTATTAGATGATTTAAGTACTTTCTTATTTAATCCTTGATAGTTAGTTATTTAATTCCTATATTGTCTTTGTCTGATTGATACTTTATTGGTTTAGATTATAAACCTGGCTCTATTACTGTGAAGTTTGCTAACTTAATAGTGAGATTTAAATTTTTTATTGAAGCTATAAAGTTTCTTAGTAATATACTTAATCTTTGCTTTCTTTATATAGTTACTTCATTGCTTACTACATTTGCTTTATCTTGTTAGCTTAAGTGATATTATCTTAAAAGGGCTAATTAGGTTCTAGCTATTATATTAAATTACCTTTAAATTTATTTTAGAATTGATATATATTTAATTAATCTTAGCGCATTTTATCATACTATTATGATATATCTTAAAACTAACCCTACAGTTATAACTCAAGCTAGTTTAGATAGTTCCTCTTATCCTCTCACTATTTGATACTATCTTACTACACATTTAGGATATTCTCTATTTAACTATTTATTTGATGATAGTAGACAGAAGTATTTTTAATCCTCTATATTTGCTGCTCTATCTGCTACTATTAAGCTTTTACCATCTCATTACTAATTTATTAAATCTTTTATTTAGTTTCCATTAAAAATTAGACTATCTTACTTCTAATAACTATCTATTCCTCTTTTATGCTTCTCTATCGCTGACTCAAAATTTAATTATATTGGTCTAACCTTTGTTTAATAGCTCTGATACTTGATTCTATGTAGCCCCTTAATTACTACACTGCCTCTTATGAGCTTATACATTAATGTCCTTAATGTGATATTTGCTAGCATAATGCACAAATTCTTATATTGTCCTATAAGCAATATAGAGTTAAATACTACTGATGCATCTAACAAATGTCCCTAAGGTTTAATATCTATTCCTATCAGATTTGGAGATTCATAATCTGAAGTGTCTCAATTGGTCTCTACGTCGTAATGTTATGTTTTATACATTTAACCTTATTATAGAGGTTGTAAATGCCTTTCAAGCACTTCTCACAGAGAAAACATCCACAGTCCAACTTTCTAGGTCTTCTAAGCTCTTAGTTGAACTCTTCTTTACATGCTTCACATTTAGCTTCTGACATTTTATTTTTGACTAAAATGACAATTATTACTTTTTATTAATCTAAAGAGTCTACTAAAGAAACTCATTAATGTTGATATATTTTTTCTTTAGCTTACTTTATTATATCGCTTGCTAAATTATGATCAAGCTCCTTCCTAAATTATTTAACTAAATTTTGAAATTTAAGGTTAATTTTATTTCCTGATTGAGTATAAAAATGACTTTTGAATTATATTTTTTACTACTGTTTTAGTTGAAACTTATATATAAAAACCCAAGTAAGTTCCAAAAAATATGTGCATGCATTCCGCTTTTTGAGAAAAATAATTGATAATTCTATGATTATGAACATATAGTCCTAACTTGATTTTACTTTCCTAAATTTAGCTCATTTGTTGCTTGTCTACTCTTCTGCAAGTCAAAATAGAAAATTTAATTTACTAATTCCTTTGAAAACCAAGTATCATTTTGAAAATTGACTGCATAGGCTTTAAAATTTTTTATTGCTTTCAACTTCTTCTCTTCTTGTGTTTTCTTATGTCAGAAATTTCATTTAAAGCAAAAGTTTGCTATTAGACATGCTGGAATAGAGTACTATGATGTATTTCTCAATTATCAGAATTAAGTTGCAGGAATTTCTTGTTAATATAATTTTAGTCATAGGAAACATACCTTAATCCTTTTCTAATTGACCTATAATCCTTTATGCAGTAATCATTAGTGATTCCTTTAGAAACTCTCTTTAAAAATGAATATTTAACTTTTTATTCCAATTGTTTGCTAAATACTTTGATATAGTAGATCTGCTAAGTATCAAAGCTATAAATATTAATACTTTTACTTAAGTACTTTTAGTAAGGTTAATTATGCTAAATGCTCTTTTCTAATAAAAAAGCTAGGTTGAGTTAGGATTTTCTTTGCAATGAGTTATAAGTTTTTGCTGAAAGTGAATTAAGATATTTACAACTTATACCCTAGCTCATTTAATTGCTACTCTGTATTTAGAAGCTGCTGTTGTACAGTGTAATTTGTAATTTATTGGTTTCTATCTGATAGCCTTGATAAGCTTCTTAGTCTTTTTATCATTGTATTACATTAAGGTTTAAAGTAATAGTATTTTAAATACCTTTTTACTAGTTTCCCTCATAAATGCTATGATTATTTCCTTATAAAGTCTTTGTTTTTATATTCAATTGTTCTTGTAAGGTATCCTATCAATAATAAATCTTGTGGCTATATCATTATAAAAGGATTTAGTCCCTATATAAACCTATGAGAAAATCTAAGTTTTCAAAGAGGATCAAAGCTTTAGAATGTCTATTAAATCAAGTATTCTTACTACTCTTTTTAAATATTGATAGGATATTAGTTGTTTTCACTCCTTATGAATGCTTGATTGTCTCAGTTTTTTATTTATAACGTAGACCAAAATTTAATGAAAGTCTAATCCTCCATACTAACTAAGTTCTACTTCCAAACCAAGATCACACGAAACTTTATTTAAAGCAGGTTATGTATTTATTTATTTCTTTCCTTTTCCTGTAAAAGGAATCAATTTTCAAAGATTACTTAATTTCTAACTCAATTTTAAAATGTTTCTTTCAGTTTAGCTTCTACTTTTCTATAGGAGAGGTTATATCCTTTTCACTTATAGTTGCATATTTATTTAAAAGATTACTTTTCAAACTCTCAGAAATATATTATGATTAGCTTAGACTTTAGTTCGTATATTTATATACTCTAGAGCTTAATAAGTTCTTAGACTGTTTGTACATTTTTAGGCATTTTTAGTAGATCATTAGACTTTTCTTTTGTTTTATATGTTTTCCTTTTTCTCAATTTGTGAAGATAGCATCTATAAGATTTATTTTTTTGATATCATAACATGTAACTTCCTTAATATCTCCATGTAAAGAAAAAGCTTGCTTATATGTAATATTATTCTCCTTCTTTAAATGAATGTCGGACTTTAATCAGCTGAGTAGGTAATCTGGTACAGTGTAGACTGCATTACAAGTACTTTTTTAATAGATGCCACCACAAATAAGTAAGGATGTCCCTTGCGTGATAAGCCTTACTTATTTGAGGGTTCTTTCAAATTGATAAGAGAATCTGACTAGGAAGAACTGAAGTCCAGGTCTTAGAGTTATCCTGTCTCTCCCTGTCGTTAATTTGGTCGGAATTGGAAAAACCTAAAGACATGGCTGAGATTAGAAATAACGTTTTACTTAGAGAAATTTGACTCGACTGCGCTATTTGACACAAGAATCAGAATATTCTTTAACCTCTTCTAACTCCAACTTTCGGATTGACTCACAAGAAATTGAGAAAGAAGGTAATTAATTTTGATTTTAAATACGAAGAAAAGAAGAAAGCATGAATCAAGAGACAAGGTGAAGTCAGAACATTACTAGACTTATATTAATAATAAAATTTAGTTTCGTAATTGATTTCAATAAAGTTGGATCCACGTTAACTCATTAATTTATTTATATTTTCCTTCTTTTCTTAACCAAATATATGGTAATACAACTTGTAATTTAAAAATATTAGATTGAAGCTCAATAAGTAAAGGCATGCAAAATGGATAATTGAAGGAATAGCTTAAAAAATGTTGATGCAACTATCATTATTTTATACTTTCATAGCATAACTCATTTTTATATAATCTGTCATAAATAAAACTAATCTTTAGCTATCAAATTGTATATTATTTAGGAGATACTTTCTCTTTTATATACCACTCTGTGTAAATTTCCAATTTCCATTACATCCCTACTTGATGAAATCAATATAGTTAGACTGATATAGTAAAGTTATTACCTATTAGCTATCTAAAAATTTTACACTATTAATCAGCTTATTCTTGCTATTATCCTCATTATTGGTTTCTATAAGTAGCTTAAATAACTCATATTGCAAAATGAGAGGCAATTTTCTTCCATTTTATACTTTAGTTTTAAAAGGAATTAATATAGCTTTCTCAATTTAAATAGTAATCTCATAGAGTAAATTAAAGGAATAAAGCATTAGTTTCATTTAGTTTAAAATATTAAGTAACATTTTTATTTTAAGGATAATAGTTACAGTTAAGTGTGGGGTTGTGGTAAAGAATCCAACTAAGAAATTAGAAAGATAGAAGGTTGGACTGTGGATGCATTTTCTGTGAAGTATGTTGAAATCAATTTATAAATTTAGAAAAAATGTTTATTTGTTGCTTTCACATATCACTAGAAAATGACCTATTGGGACAATACTGATTATAATCAAGCTATCTATCAGGAATAGAACTTTAACATTAAGAAAATATGTTAAATTCATCAGTAGTAATAGTTAACTCTATACTGCATGAAGATAGCTAAATAATTTCCGTATAGCTCGAGTAAATATCGCATCAAAGACATAGACCTTCTATCTTACTATCATCAATAGATTGTAAGATAGAGACTATACCAAGTATGTAGTAAGACAGTATATTGTATAAAGAAAATCAAGATTAAATACATAAAAAGAAGTATAATAAAAGGGATATCTCAAATAAATATCCCTATTCAAATAGTAAGCTTCACTAAAGGAAGGTAACTCAATAATTTAAGTTAGCAAATTATTGAAGGTGCTAAGACAAAAAAGTTTTAAATGAATAATTTATAATGAAGGAAGAAAGTACTTAAGCTTTCTAATTAATAATCATTGAATGCTAAAAAAATAAAAGACTAAAGATGAATAAATACGGCAATAAATTAATAAAATCAATGACTTGAAATTGTAATCTTAAGAAAAAGTTAGTTAGATATAAAGATTAAAATAAGATTTAAGTAAAAATCAATTAGATAATCTAAAATTTGAATAACAAATTTAAGAAAAATTATTTTAAGAACAAATAAAGATAAGTAAGTTTCTTATCTTGCCTAATAATTAAGCAAATCTTAATAAAAAATCAATATTTTAAACACTAAAGTTAATAAGTTTAAAACAACCAGCTTAATCTGTACTTTCTTCCTTAATTCATTAGTTTATTAATCTCTACTTAATTATTTTTCTTTCTTTTCTTTTCACAGTCTTTAACTTTTAACTTACTTTTTCCTCTCTCTTATGATGATCTTTTTCTTCTTTAAAAAATTCATGTTACTTTTTCAATTTCTTTTTTAACTTCATGTGATATTTTTTAATTAATTTATTTTTAATTAATTATTTCTTGTTTTCTTCATAGCACTCTTTCATTTCCTATTTTGCTCCTCTTTGTTCTTTTTCTTCCTTTTTTTCACTTTTTCTATTACTAATTCTTTTATTTATTTTTATTTAATTTTCCATTATTTATCTCTCATACTTTATTTACCTTATTTATACTTTTTATTAATGTTTATCTTCCTCCCTTCTCTCTTTCTCTCTTTCACTCTTTTTTTCTTTTAATTTTTAATTTCTTTTTAACTAAATTTATTTTAACTACCTTTCTAATTTTAATCCCAATACTTGTCTCGTATTAAACAAAAATTAAAATAATTTCTTTTATTTACACTTTTTCTCTTAAAATTAATTTTACTTTATCAACTCACTTTTTCACTCTTTTTGCCTTTCTTTTTTAGTTTTAGGTTATTTTCTTATTTTTATATTTTACTCCCTTCTTACGATTCATTTGTTTTTAAATATTCCAACCTTTTTTTATCTTCCAATTAACTATTTTAGACATTTTTCATTCTAACTTCATTATTTTCTTGCTTTTTTCTAGTAACTACTTTAACTAGTGCTTTATTCTCTTTTTTAATAATTATATTTACTTTTAAGCATTATATTAAAAAATAAAGCCTATTTAGATTTGATAAAGGAAAAGTTGAGTTAAATAAGAAAAAAGGAAAAAAATGAAGCAGGAGGTTTATTAATCCTAAAACTAGAGAATGCCTTCAATCTAGAAAAAGTGTAAGAGTTTTAGAATAATAAAGTGGATCTAGCGTGGAGAGATAGCATTATTATAAGCGAATTTAAAGAGATAATTTCTTTAATCCAAGAAGGAAAATTAAAAGCTATAGATGATCCGAATTAAATTTAAAGAAAGAGCAAAGAGCTAGAAAAGAGACTTTCGAAACAAAGAAAATAACCTAATGATTATTAAAATCAACTGAAATTAATAGAAGAAGAAATTAAATTTAAGTAACAAAATTAAAAGAGAATTCACTGGAAGCAATTTCTAATACTGGAATAAAATAGGATATTAAAATAAAAAGAATATCGAAGAACAAAAATAATCTGAGAACAGATAGAATACTTTGACATAGCTATATTTTAAATAACTTTATTTATTTTACATGCTTTTATTTATATTTATCTATCACTTATGTTATCTTCACTTATATCTATTACTAGATATTCGAATATTCTTATCAATTACTATTGAAATCTAGAATTAATCTTTATATCTAAGTAGTGTACAACCTCAATGTAGCGCAGCACTATAAAAAAGTCAATTAAATTCTCAAAGGATTAAATTATTCCCATGAAGGTCCCTCTTTTAATTGCGGCCGAGATTTTATCTTTTAGTCTCCAAAGCACAAGACGCCTATAGGCGATTACAGGCTCATTTACCAACTATGATGAGGTGACTAGTCTTGCCCAGCATTTAGAATCATTATTTCTCCATCAGGTTTGTCATTTTGAGATTCTTCTCAGTCAACTTAAAGGTTAAGGTCCATCCTACTTAAATTAAATTTAATAGTTTACTTTTAGACAATGATAAGTAATAGATCTTCAAACTTAATTTTCACAGAAATTTACTGAGTAAAAGATCTTAAATTTTTGGAAAAATTAAATTTAATAAATCAGCAGGAAAATCAAAAGAAAACTTGAGAAGATACGGTAAATCTTAGTAAGAGTAAGAAGTTATATGATACCAAACTTAAATAAAATGATTTATCCTTTTTAAGTCAGAAGTTTCATCTATCTCTTTTTTAAGTGAATTATTGCTATATAAGCTTTTTTATACTTTAGGATGCTTGTAAGTTTGAAACTATTTAAGCACTTTAATTCTTTATTACATTTAATATTTAAGACTTAATATTTAAAAAAAATTGTTTAAGTTTTCTTACTTTTCTCAATCGCTTTTACTATTACTCAAATTTAGCAAAGACCACTTTTTCTCTTTTTCTATACTATTTGTAGCTGCTCTTATGTCATATGTGTATATTACATTAGGTTAGCTAAGATATTCACTACTCCACATCCATAGTCTATTATTCTAATAATTACCATTATATCAGAAAGCATATTCGTTTGTTCATATATATGGATATTATTACCCATCCTTTATAATTACCTTTTAGTCATAAGCACATGTTTACTTGAGAAAATTATCATTGTCAAATATATACATTTGATCATTCTCATTAACATAAAGACTTACTAAAAAAGTCGCTGGGTTTGGTAATTGTTATGTATGCTATTGCCACTCGATTAGAATATTGTCATGAGATTAAATTTTATTTGAATATTTGTAATCATTAGTTTGCTTTTCATTCTGTATATGACCACCTATTATTCAGATTTTTTAATATTATACATGAATTGCATTACCAAATATATGGTCTTAGTAACTATTTAGAAACTTTGTTCCATTTTATTTTATATCATATACCAGACTTGTATTGAAGTAATTACTATTAGGCTGAGCTTTTTTGGAGAATGATGTCGGATCCTTTCCTCCTATGATATACACTAATCTGTCATTTTCATATCCCAATTGAGAAATTGATCTTGGCAAGATCATATCTGCTGATTTTATTATTGAAGCATTGCAAATATTATTGGTGGTGGTTGTACTTATTTATAAGATCTTATTGAAATATGTATTAGTATCTTTACCCCCAACTTATACCAATAGATCATCATTGATCTAATATGTTGACGATCAATTATCTGCTAGTGGCGTCATATCAGCTACTATACTAAAGCTGCAAGAATTATTGGCATTTTCTATCTAGTAACTCTAGATTTTATTGGTATTAAAGGATACTCTCTTATATGTTGTTATCTTAGGTAGATCATTTAAGCTTCTCTTGACTATGTAATATTTGAATATAGCTTCTTTTGTTATCTCATTTCATCCATTTTCTTAAATTTGTTAAACTAGTTACTTATATTAATTCAACTACTCAGTCTCTTATTAGATTTATATATTTAATAAGTATTACTATTCCTTATTACTGTTTTCCAGTTATATTTTAGAGACTCTTACACTCTCTTATTCATTTAACAAGATCTTTATCTACTCTTGCTAATTTTCACTCTCTTTTTTTATCTTTTATAACTAGTCTTCTAATAAATTAATAGTTTATTGATATTTGATTTACTACTATTGGATTAATTAATTTTATTATTCATATTAAGACTACATGTTTAAAAGTTAATTTACTAAACCTAGTTATATATTGAACTGCTATTTAGATTAATTAAGTTATTCGGTAAGATCATTAATTTACTTATCTTGTAATTATTCTTAAGTTGTCTTGTCTTTTATCTACTATTTAAAATTTTAGCTTTCTTATAAGTTGCTGATGAGATTTTAATTTAACTTTTACATCTCATTACCTTTATTTTAAACCTACTATTTTAACTCATTGATTTACCTATTATATATTTATATTAAGTCATCCTTATTTTTTAACTATTACTAGTTATTAACAATAGTTTATTAGATAGCTTCAGCATTTTCTTATTTAGTCCTTATTAGTTGTTCATTTAAATCCTATATTGTCTGCACCTAGTTGATACTTTGTTAATTTAAGTTATTTAGTTAATTTACTTAATCTGAAATGTATTGATTTAGTGATGAGATTTGGCTTTGATAGTCTTATTATTATCTTTCTAACTAAAGGATTTGTTCTTGCTTTTCTTGATACAATTATTATATTGTTCTCTGCTACTTGCTTATCTTATTGGCTTATGTGATATTATCTTAATAAATTTTGTTATGCTTAAACTGTTCCATTAGATTAATTAGAATTTTATTTTAAAGACGCTAGAAATCTATATTATAATAGCATCCAATATCATAGGAGTATGATATGCTTTAGAACTTATCCTATATCTATAACTCTAGCTAATTCAACTAGTTCCTCTTATCCTCATGTTAGTTGAAATTTTCTTACTTCATATTTTAGATAGCCTCTATCTAACTATCTGCTTGCTCATAGTAGTCAGTAGTACTTTTTAGCAGCTATGTTTGTTGTTCTAACTATTACTATTAAGCATTTACTTATTCCTAACAAATTTGCTGGATTTTCTACTTCGTTTCAAATAAAAACTACACCAGGTAACTTCTATAGGTTCTCTATTCTTCCTCCATGTTCCTCTAGTGTTGAATCTAAAATGATATTTAATAGTCTAACCTTTCCTTGATAGCTCTGATACTTGATTATATGTAGCTCTTTACTTGCTCAACTGCCTCTTATAAGCTAATACATCTATGTTCTTGATGTGAAGCTTACTTACATTAAACGCAAATTTTTTAAAAGTCTTATATACAATATAGGGTTAAGTACTGCTCCTAATGCATCTAACAAATATCCTAAAGATCAAGTATCTATTCCTTTTAGATTGGTAGATTTAGGATCTCTAGCGTCTCGATTGGTTGTGATGTAGTGATACTATGCTTGATGCAAGTGAACTTGGTATAAAGATTGTAGATACTCTTCAAGCATTTCTCACATAGAATACATCCACAATCCAACTTTCTAGGTTTTCTAAGTTCTTAGTTGAACTCTTTTTCACATGCCTCACACTAAGCTGCTGACATTTATATTTTTAGGCTTAAAGCAAAAATGTTACTTAATGATTTTCAAAGAGATTTCAAAAGAAACCAACTGTAATTAAATTTTTGTTCCTTTTAAAATTTTTGCATAAAATGGAAGAAAATTCCCTCGAAAGTGGGCAATTATTTGATTAATTTTTAGCAAATTATGATTAGATGTTATCTCTAATTTAGAGTGATATTAAGTTTAACACTAAAGCTTGCTTACGCTTTGTGGACTTAAGTTAAAATATTTTATGAACTAAAACTCTAAATATGGAAGAACTATTCAAACACTTACTGAATTTATTGCTTATGTTGCTTAAATTCAACTAATATATTTTATAGGATTTAGCAACTGAGTTAAATCCCTTAAAGTACTAGTTAGGCTAGTTACCTTTTGAAAGATTATAAAAGATTGCTAGATTTCTCAACTCTTAATTTATTTATCTTCTTATCTTACTAATTAGTTTCGCGAAGTGCTTACTTTCCTCACTTCTTTTTACTTTTTTGAATAGTTCTTAGAATTCGCTAATCTCTAATTTTTCTTTCGACTCTTTCGGCTCTTGATTCCTCTCTTATAACTGAAGTTAATTTGGTTAATCATTTTTCAAACTCTCTTTGAGCTTACCAGAACGTAAAAATTTCAAACCAGGTTGAATTTTCCATGTCCGCACTGAACGAGTTTAACTTAAACTGACTTAATCAAACTGCAAATCATACGATATAAATCTTTTTTATTTTCTTCATTTCCTTTCAACCAAAAGTAAAAAATGAATCTACGTCTGCTTCTTTCATGTTTGGAATTATTTAAGCTTTCTTTTAAAATTTAATTAGATTTACTTTAATCTTAGTTTATACAGTTAAATTGTACAACTTTATCACTAAGCGCAAAGCTTAGACACAGCCATAAATAAAAAATTAGTCCTCACTAGTTTTTATTTTATAGTACTTTACTAGCATAAAATCTAAATGGATGATGTTGATTGAATAGAGATTTAGCTTTTCTATAGCTAAAAGAAAAAAGCTTTTATGGCTATTTTTAGGTAGATTTTGCTATTAAGATTCTTGGTTTGAAAGGGAGTATAAATGGTTTATCTATAAGCTATTTATTGATAAATTAACTTGAAAGATAAAAAACTTCCATAAAGGTAAAAAAGTAAAATAACTATAAGCGTAATTTTTACAATCAACTGTTAAAGCAAACAAATGTAATTGATATCCTTTTTTAATTTTAGGACATTTTTATCTTGCTATTTTAATATAAAAATTAGAGAAGGTTGAGTGATTGATCAATTTTGCAGAATCAAAAATAACTTCAGCCAATAATAAGAAAAGAACAAAACAGCATTGCAATGTGCCTTTTTTAAATTTGATATGAAAATAATGATTAATTCTAATATCTTTAACTTTTATATTCATATATGCTTAGTCAAGCTTCTTTTTACTTCTTTTAATTTCTTAAGTTAAGAATAATAATAACCTTATTAATTCAAAATTTAAATGATAATAAATAAGTAAGGAGCGTTTAAAATGTGAGCGAAAGTATTCTTAAAATGATTTACTTCATGTCTTTTCATTAGTTTATTCACTTTTTCTACATAAGATATTATTTTCTTCTTTATTTTATTTTCTTTTTTCTATTTTAATTAACTATTGCATTCACATTCATACTCCTAAACTCCTTATAATATCTTCTGATTCATGTTGATAATGAATTTCATGATTTGATTATCATTATTAGTAGGATTAAATTTTAGGCAATTTTGCTTTCAAAATTATTACTTGTTAGGGCTTCACTTATAATAGCATTAAGTCTTATTAATAATAATATACTTAATTGTGCATTCGTTCATTGTAATTTTAACCAGTTTTCGTTGATGTTATTTTTTGCATGAATATGTAAAACGGCCTTTTCTATATATGAGAGGTTACCATTATAGCCACTTAAGTTGTTTTGCGAAGATATTTTATTTATAGAACTCAGTTTATGTTCTAACCAAACAAAGAAACCCAACATATTTAGCATGCAATTAATGAATTCTACAAGAAAGGAATTAGAATCTACAAAGAGAAACTATTTAAAAGAATTAAAAATCATGAGGACTTATGACGGACACGATTCAAAGAAATTTTAAGTTATTTTTGCTTAAAAATAAAACTTTAGTTCGTGATGAATCAAATAAAGGTAAAATCGCGTTAATTAATAATAATAATTATTATTATAAATTTAATTTAAATTGGGAGGATTAATATTCACATTGAAATTGGCGAGAGCTTTAGTAACAGAAAATACCCGGTTGTACGAAGAACCGCTTAAGAATCTTGGCAGGAATCAAACTTAAGGAAAAGGTGTAGAGTAGAAACGGGTTGAAAGTTCTTCAGACTCTAAGATACTATGGAGAAGCATTCTGATTACATCCCTTTAGAAGAGATGATAGTTCAAAGGAATGTTAGTATAGGGAAGGAATTCAAAGAACAATTGAGATTAAAAAATATTTAAAGAGCTGCGCACCAATAGATACTAAGCGCTCTATAATCTAAGATTTTTATATAATTTATTTCAGGAATAACGCTAAGTTAGTTTTTTGTGGTTAGTTTTAGTTTTTTTCTAAACATAGAATGTTTAAAATTATTCTAAGCAAAAGGCTTTTATTAGTTTTTTAATTTTCTTGATAGAATAACTAATAAAAGATATGTTAAAATGTTGTGATACCGAGTATCAATCTGTTAAGAGTATTTGATTAACTTCAAAATAAAGGAGTATGCTAGGCATTATCTCTTTAAAAGATTTCACTAGAATTCTGTTTACATAAGTTTGAAAAATCATAAACTATCACTCAATTACCTTAGGAAATTTTACTTAAGGTAATGAACTAGCAGAACTTAAGTAGGTAGGCTCTAAAGTTACCACTAGGTCTAGAAAAGCCCCAATCGATATTTCAAATTGGATAAGAATATTCAAATATTTTATAAATAAGCCAGATTTTACATATAAAATGATGGAAGTAGTTTTGTTCTCGTTTAAGCTAGTGGGGTGAATCTTAATTCAATTATATCTTATCACCATAAAAATCTAGCAAGTTAAATTCGTATTCACATTATCCATTTTTTTCTTTCGATCAGATTTTGGTTTAAGATATCATATTTTAACATCTTTCAATTTTTTTTAATTTATAGAAAGAAAGGTGATTTCTTAAATCTCTCTAAGTAGATGTAAAAAGTAGCATCAAAAGATATAAATAAAAGCGAGGAAGTAGTTTCAAATGGTTAACTTATATCTACAGATTTAAGCTCGTATAAAAAAGCGAAACTGTAATCTAAAAGCTGAGTAATAAATTGTTTCAACTTTAGATGAAAAGAAAATGGAATAATGCCAAATTTTATTCCTAACATATATAAAAAAATAGTTAAAAAAGAAAAATAGTTTTGAATTAAGGAAAAAGATTGTCAAGTGAAAAAGCTTTGTAATGCAAATATTAAATGAACCTAGAAATAGAATAAAATGAAGTATTTTAATAAAGGATTAAAAATGCTTTAATTTATTAGGTTGATAGATTGATAAAATTCTTTTTGAAAGAAGAGAAAGAATATAATACATTGATGTTGTTATACTTAAAAGCAGAATAAAATTCAGAAAAAGAAATGATTGATTTGAACTTTATTTAAAATTAGAAAAAAGAAAATAAACTATCTTAGAAATTATCAAAAACAAGAAGGAAAACTCTGCTAATGTATCAAATCAAGTTTCTATTTATTAAGAAACTGATGATAATGAAGGAAAATAATCAAATAAAAATAGAAGAGAAAATGGAGATAATTAGATAAGCTATGAATAATATTTCTTCTTGTAAATTTTACCTTCTGAGAGCAATAGATCTTAAAATCATTTTCTCATTAATTTTCTAAATTTTCTTTTATCTTTATAAAAATTGGTAGCTTTTTTTACTTTATGTCCTGAACACTTGCAATACCACATATCATTATTTCCGATAGGGAAAATATTTTATTAAGGTTGATGGTCTGTTTCTATTCGGTCATTGTGTATTTAGGGTTTTTCTAGTTTACATATTTTCGAGTGTTAAATTTCTCTTACTGTTTGTTCTGTCTTTAATTTGTTGCAGGCGCAGATTTAGAGCTAATTCCTATCGTAGTGTTGAATTTTCAGATTTTAGAATTTCCATAGGGTTTTATAATTAATTAGTTCGTTGATAAAAATCTTTATAGCTTTTGCTATCTCTTTATTTTCTATCTAAAATGGTAGAGATCATTAGCTATATCCTGCTAAGTGTTATTAGGTTTTTTGTTGAAGCCTTTTTATTTCTTAGATGTCAGTTTGATTTTTTATATAATGTATTATATGCAAGATGATTTGCTTTACAGTAAAAGAATATGTCAAATAAATAAAGAAACTTCCTTTACCTAAAAAGTAATTAATGAACTCAATAAAAATAGATTGGAATTTGCTTTTTAGTAATAAAATTTAAATTTGGCTGCCTCATGAGTAGTACTTTGTCTACACCTAGATACAGGTTAAGGCATGAATGCAGCATCCTGATTCAAAGTAAAATTGAATTATCCGGTTTACCATCAGTAGAGAAGGAGTCTATAGCGGTAGAGTTTACTGACTGCAGGTATCCAAATATCAACTGCCTATCCTCGAACATCTACCAGTAAAATCGTTAATACTTAAAGACTATAAATTAGGAGTTATGGCTGATCAAGCTGCAGAGCTTTCCACCAGAAGAGATAAAGCAATTTTAGTTTAATAAATAAAAAATTAATAATTATATAATATTTTAATAGGGAGAAACAATACTCCAACTGAAATTAACTTAAACTCAAGAACCAGGAAGTACTTCAGAAACGACTTACCGAACAAGATAATTCTCTTCTACTTCATCTTTATCAATTCAAGTCTTCAAGATTTAAGTTATTTGAGTTTTTTACTATAGCCGATTTAGTGTGCTAGCAAAACTAAGGACTGACTTACTCTACTTCTACTTGAAATTTCTAGATTTGCTTATAGATTTTATCTTCCTTCCTTATAGAAAGACTAAGATTATCGAGAAGTGGTTTAGAAATCGTTTCTTTCAAAGTTCTTATATTTATACTTTAGAGAATGTTGAGCGAATAAAACTAGATTTCATCAGTTACACAGTTGAAAAATCTATTGCTAATGGCTATGAAATGGAGATATTCAGCCTGGATATTTAAATAAGCAAAATTCTCTAAGTTAAAGTAGTTAATTATCAGCAAGTACGTCTTATAAATCCTTTGTTTGAGGATTCAATAATTTCTAAATAACTAGTAAGCTCATTATAAGATACAAAGAGTAAATCTCCAATCTCCAAAGCAAAGCAAGTAATTTAACAAAGGTAAAATAAAAGAAAATACTAGTAAGTGAAATATTGTATATTAAGAAGCAAAAGTAGAATCTATTTCTTACTGGTAAATTTAATTAGTTCCTTTTAAATAAAATTTAAGCAAATAAGTGTTAAGCATGTGAAGAATAATATAATAACTATCATAGGAAAGCTAGAAGAATGGAGTACTTTTGTGTGTTATGTGAAAAATGCATGAGAAGTTTCTTGAAATTTTAGCAAAAACTAATATGTAGCAAATATAATTTTGCTACCTAAAAATAAATAGAAAGCTTAGATATAGTTAAAATAGAATAAGAAGAAGCAATGCAAAGATCAATATGAAATGTTTCTCAAGAAATCCAAAGTTCTTATTGCGTTTAGGATAAAAATTTAGTATGTAACTAGTGTAAAAGAAATAAGGACTAAGCTTATGAGTATATTTCATTAGAAGAAGGAATTTTGAAACTAAAGAATGAAAAATAAATAAATATAGTTTTGCTGATGGATAATTTGACGAAATATAAATAAGTTAAGTGAGTGTTAGAGATAGTTATAGGGAACCTAAATGTCTATTATGAAAGTAATGCTTTAAGTATAAACTGAAACTCATTAAAAGATATAGTAATAATGTAGATAATTATTCTTTATCTAAGGGTTTAAGTTAGAAGAACTTAAAAGCTTATTAGAAGACTCTTATAAAGAATGCAGAGTAAAATAGAAGAATATAAGTTTCTTAGAATAGCAGCAAGAAAGCACAATAGAGGAGTGCAATCAAAAGAGTGAATAAATACAAAAAAAAACGAAGTACTTGCAAGATTCTTTGGCTTAGCAAATATAAGAATAATAAAACTTAAACTCTTAATAGAGTTCAGAATATGTAAAGAATAAATTACTAAATAGCATATTTAAATAAAACCGTAGACATCTAGTAGAAGAATACGAAGAATTAATTAACTTGTTAAAAGTATCTTTATAATAAAAAAAGATAAAGAATCTATTTTTTAAATACTAGTGTGAATAAAACTCTACTCTTACTCTCTAAGTAAGTTCCATTTTACTAATCTAATACTTAATTCAAATATATATTTAATATTTTTTATTTTTACTTTTTCGTCTCTTCACCTCAGACTCGTTTACTACTTCCTTCAAATCGTTCCTCCTCCATAATCTTCCTAGTTTACTTCTTATATCGTAATCATATACTGCATTTGATTCTGTTTCAAAAGTACTACCTCACGTCCATAATCTGTTATTAGAATATATACCATTATATCAGAGCACTGTTTAAGAATCTTAAGGATATTTATTACCATCCTTTTTTATTTTTTTATGGTCATAAACACATGTTTATTTAAGAAAATAAGCATTATCACATAAATATAATGGAATAATTTTTCGTTAATAGATTAAGCATATCACACTATTATTCTCATTAGTTTTACTCTTATTTTTATCTTTTTCTAACTAGCTTGCTTTAATAAAAAACCTATATAACAAAATTTTACAAAATTAGAGGTAAATATTTTGCTCTATTTAGGCTGCAATAAATTCAAATCAGTCTATTTTTTCTTGTTTCTTCCTCTTTTTTATTTAACCCAATAAATTCTTAGTTTATGATCAAATTTTCAATAATTCCGAAACAAATGTCCATGCTTCCGCAACATAAGTATTTTTTCTAATCTTTGTCAGATTTATAAGGATGAGCTTTCGGTTCCATATCCATTTACACTGCTTTTTGAATTTTTTTGTTTTTGGTTTAATTATCGTAGGTCTTCTTGATATTTTCTAATTCATTAAGCTTGGTTGAGATGAAATTTTTGCAGTTCTAAATATTGAGAAACCAATTTTGTTGCATTTTTAATTTTCTATTCGGGATAAATCTTGTTGATTTTTCTCCTCCAGCATTTCTGAAATTTTTTATTTAAGATGTATGAACTTCTTTATATTTTTTTCAGAGATAAAAACTCATTAGGGCAAATTAAGCAATAATATTTGCTCTATTCAAATTTCGAAGACCCATCTCTTCCTTGTGCTTGACAATTTCATGTCTTTATTGTTATTTTTGTTCAAATGCTATTCCTGGTATTTGTTAAATGACAAGCTCCTCTTTTTTTCTTTTTAACTTATCCTTCTTTTGCTAGGTTGGATAATATTTACCTTATTTAACTCGTCAACAGCATTTTCAGAATTTTTAGAAGAGAGTTGTATCTATATAAGTTAGAAGTGAGCAAGAAAATTAACATTTTTTGCTTTCTTTCCTACTTTTAGCGGATAGTATAAAACCCTTTCTTGAAGCAGTCTTCCATTTTTCCTTTTAAATAAGATATCTTAATTTAATTAAATTTCTTTGCTTTCTCTTTTAAAACTACTAAGTAACTTTTTAAACTAATTCAAAAAATCAAATTATCAACTGCTAAGTGTGAAGCATGTTAAGAAGAGTTCAACTATGAGCTTAGAAATCCAAGATAGCTTGATTGTGGATGTTATCACATAAGTCAATTAGAAAAAGTATTTAGAGTTAGCAATATAGGTATTGTATAAAGACAAAAATGATTAAAGCTTATAATGAGATATGGTACAATAAGAATATCTTAAATATATTTTTTATCAAACAAACAAATTCCAATATAAGAAAGTCAGTTAAATAGTTTGACTAAACAACTATTTATTATACTTAGTTCATGTCTAAGATAACTATTAATAACATCAATCTAAATCCAATCTAATAGCAGTAGATATTTTACCTCTAGGATAGTATAAGAATAAGTATATAAAAGCATTAAACCATATAAAACTTAATAAAAGTATATTCTAACTATTTAGTTTTAAAATAGAAAATTGATATAAAAATGTAAGATAAATAAATATTAAGTAATAAAATTAGAAAGATGTTTAACATTAAAAAGTAATAATGATAAAATATGAATATGGCAAAAAAAGGAGTAAAATGCGTAAAAAGTTTATATATAGTTTCTAATATGTAAATTAAGCGAAAAACAGAAATGAGAAATAAATTAAAAATAATAAAATGAGAAAAGAGTGCAAGCTAAAAAAGAAAGATAGAATGAGCGAAAAGGGTGAGTATTTAAAGAGTTTAATATAAGGAAAGAAACATTGGTAATGAAAAAAGATTTAATTAAAGTTAGTTAGAGCGATTAACTTGTGATAGTAAAAATAAAATAAAATAAATTTAAAATTAGAAAAACAAAGTATGGAATGATATATATAATATTAAGAAAAAAATAGCAAGAGTAAGAAAATCAAAGTAAGAAAGAATAAATAAAGTAAATTTAAAAAAATTAATGAAAAATAGTAGTGGTAGTAATAAAAGAGTTAATAGAAGGATAATGTTAAAAGAGTGAAAAAAGATTAGAGACAATGGTGTAAAAAAAGAAAAATTGAAGAAAGTAATATAAAGGAATGATAACTAAAATAATTTTTATAAATTTAGAGAAACAAAAAAATATAAAAATTTAAAAAGTAGCAGAGAGCAATTAAAAAAAGCGTCATTAATTTAAAAGGAAGAGAAAGAACAAAAAGAGATGTTTTTTTTGCATTATATAAGGGAACTTAAAATTGTAGTCCACTAACTCTAAATTAAAATATAATTACATTAAAACAATTGAAAGATTAAGTTATAAAGAAAAAATCTAATTAAAATAAGAAGATAACATGAAAATCTATTACTTGATGAAATACGTTAACTTTTAGGATGAAAACCCAACACTAATGACACATAGAACGAGATTTATAGAACAGTCACACAAGAAAGATATCGACTTCAAAAACCTTGAGATTTTTTTTAAATAATCAGATATTTCTGAAGATCGACGGAAAAGAGGTTTAAATAATTTCATTATCGTAAGACTTTAATCAAGCGTTTTTATTAATAACCAGCTGAATTTTTTATTTTGATCTTAACAAATTAATTTCAAAGGAATATATTTTAATTACTACAATTTTATTTCCATCCAAATATTCTAATCATATAATTTTAAACTTAAGACAATTAACTGAGTTATTTATTTAAAGATTTGTTTCTAAATTTAAACAAAATTAAATTATATCATTCTTGAACTTAGTAAAAAAGCAAATATACAGAAGGATAAATTATCTATTGAGGTTTTTAAGAATGCAAGTTTATACTCTAATACTTAAATATTAAAAAAAGATTAATACTTTATTTAAGCTTATTTTTTTAATATACTTCAAATATAAAATTATTTTGTTTCCTTAACTCAGTCGCCTATTCATTTACTCTCACTCAATTGTATTTATTGCCACTCTCTATCTTCATTAATACCAATATTAGTTCCTTTTATGTCGTATGAAAATATTACATTAGCTTGGCTAGTAGCATCACTACTCCACATCCAAAGTCTATTATTCTAATAGATACCGTTATATCAAAAGTTTGGTGCTGAATCATATGGAAATTATTGCCCATCTTTCGTTATCACCTTATTGTCATACACACATGTTTATTTGAGTTTTTTACTATTATCCCATATATAGATCTGTTCCTTCTCATTCACATAGACACTTACTAATCTAGCTGCTGGTTTTGGTAATTATATTGTATGCTCTTAATAAGCATTCAACATAATGTCATATGATGATATTAGACTTGAATACTTGAAATCATTAATGCTATTTGGATTTTAAACTCTGCCACCTATTATTCATAATCTTTAATATTATACACATATTGCATTAAGAGCTATATAGTCTTTATAACAAGCTAGAGGCTAAGATATATTTTCTCTTATGTCATATACCTCAAAGGAATTAAGGTAATTAAAATAAGAAAAAGATTCTGAACATAATGATGCTAAATCTACACCTCCTATTATATATACTAATCTATCATTGTCATATCCCAATTAGGAGATTGATCTTGGTTAGATTAAATTTGTTGATGCTTTTATAGTAACGTTGCTCTTAGTTCTAGTTTTGGTGGCTGTGCTGATTTATTAGATCTTGTCAAGATATGTATTAGTGCTATATCCTCCTACCTATATCAATAGATCATCATTGATCTAATATGTCGATGATCAGTTACCTGTTACAGGTGTCATTTCAGTTACTGTACTATAGTAGCATTATTTCCTTACATTGTTTATTTAGTAAGCCTAGATCATATCGGTATTGTCGAATAACCTTTTATAGGTATTTATCTTTATTGGATCATGATTTATTCTTTTTGTTACGCAATATTAGTAAACAGGATATTATATCTTATCACTTCATCCATTATCATTAAGTAATTAAATTTATTAGATATACTAATCCAACTAATCAGTTACTTATTTCATTTGTTAATTTAATTACTTTATTTAACTCTCTTTTTGTTTATTTAAGTTTTCCAATTGTACTTTGAAGATTATTAAATTATTCTATTCATTCGATAAGATCTTTAATTACTCTTATTAATTGTTTCTCTCTTTTTAAAAATTTCTTAACTAATCTTATAATTAGGTAACAGATGATTGACTTGAAGTAAGGTTTTATTTAAGATTTCCATTTTATTATTGAAGTTCTTAAATGTCTTATTCGTATTTACTTTGTTGCTTTTTAAGGTTATAAGTTATTGAACTTAATTCGCTAATCTCCTATTTAGATTTGTTTAACTATTCAGATAATTCAGTAACTCTCTTATCCTTAGCTGTCTCTTAAACTATTTATTATTATATCTAGTATTTAAGCTTTGAGTTTTCTTATTAGTTGTTAATGAGATCCTAATTTAGTTTTTAAATCTAATTATCTTATTACTAAACTTATTATCTTAACTCCTCGATTTATTAGGCTTATTTCCGTGTTAAATCATCCTTATTCCTTATCAGCGCTTAATATTAAGCAGTATTTTATTAGATAGTTTAAACACTTTCTTATTTAGTCCTTTTTAGTTACTCATTTAAATCTTACAATGTCTTGATATAATTACAATTTTATTGATTTAAATTTTAGAGTTGATTTTCTTATATTTTAATCTACTCTTGTTACTTGATGTTCTCTTATTCTTACTTTTTAAATTATTCTTTCAGTGAGACTATATTAATCTGACTAGCATTAAGACTCTATAGTAAATTTTCATTTTACTATTGTAATATTTATTTATCTTTCCCAGATTAGAGTTGGTAGGTTTTTTAATCATTCGTTAATTTGGTTAAAAGATTTATTTCTTATTAAGATTTATTTAGCTATTCAGATAATTCAGTAACTCTCTTATCCTTAGCTGTCTCTTAAACTATTTATTATTATATCTAGTTTTTAAGCTTTAAGTTTTCTTATTAGTTGTTGATGAGATCCTAATTTAGTTTTTAAATCTAATTATCTTATTCCTAAACTTATTATCTTAACTCCTCGATTTATTAGGCTTATTTCCGTGTTAAATCATCCTTATTATTTAATAGTACTTAGTAATCAACAGCCTATTTGATAGCTTAAGTACTTTCTTATTTAGACATTGTTAATTACTCATTTAAATCTTATAATGTCTTGATATAATTACTATTTTATTGATTTAAATTTTAGAGTTGATTTTCTTATATTTTAATCTACTCTTGTTACTTGATGTTCTCTTATTCTTACTTTTTAAATTATTCTTTCAGTGAGACTATATTAATCTGACTAGCATTAAGACTCTATAGTAAATTTTCATTTTACTATTGTAATATTTATTTATCTTTCCCAGATTAGAGTTGGTAGGTTTTTTAATCATTCGTTAATTTGGTTAAAAGATTTATTTCTTATTAAGATTTATTTAACTATTCAGATAATTCAGTAACTATCTTATCCTTAGCCGTCTCTTAAGCTATTTATTATTATATCTAGTTTTTAAGCTTTGAGTTTTCTTATTAGTTGTTAATGAGATCCTAATTTAGTTTTTAAATCTAATTATCTTATTACTAAACTTATTATCTTAACTCCTCGATTTATTAGGCTTATTTCCGTGTTAAATCATCCTTATTCCTTATCAGCGCTTAATATTAAGCAGTATTTTATTAGATAGTTTAAACACTTTCTTATTTAGTCCTTTTTAGTTACTCATTTAAATCTTACAATGTCTTGATATAATTACTATTTTATTGATTTAAATTTTAGAGTTGATTTTCTTATATTTTAATCTACTCTTGTTACTTGATGTTCTCTTATTCTTACTTTTTAAATTATTCTTTCAGTGAGACTATATTAATCTGACTAGCATTAAGACTCTATAGTAAATTTTCATTTTACTATTGTAATATTTATTTATCTTTCTCAGATTAGAGTTGCTAGGTTTTTTAATCATTCATTAATTTGGTTAAAAGATTTATTTCTTATTAAGATTTATTTAACTATTCAGATAATTCAGTAACTCTCTTATCCTTAGCTGTCTCTTAAACTATTTATTATTATATCTAGTTTTTAAGCTTTAAGTTTTCTTATTAGTTGTTGATGAGATCCTAATTTAGTTTTTAAATCTAATTATCTTGTTACTAAACTTACTATCTTAACTCCTCGATTTATTAGGCTTATTTCCGTGTTAAATCATCCTTATTATTTAATAGTACTTAGTAATCAACAGCCTATTTGATAGCTTAAGTACTTTCTTATTTAGACATTGTTAATTACTCATTTAAATCTTATAATGTCTTGATATAATTATTATTTTAATGGTTTAAATTTTAGAGTTGATTTTCTTATATTTTAATCTACTCTTGTTACTTGATGTTCTCTTATTCTTACTTTTTTAATTATCCTTCCAACGAGACCATATTAATCTGACTAGCATTAAGACTCTATAGTAAATTTTCATTTTACTATTGTAATATTTATTTATCTTTCTCAGATTAGAGTTGGTAGGTTTTTTAATCATTCGTTAATTTGGTTAAAAGATTTATTTCTTATTAAGATTTATTTAACTATTCAGATAATTCAGTAACTATCTTATCCTTAGCCGTCTCTTAAGCTATTTATTATTATATCTAGTTTTTAATCTTTAAGTTTTCTTATTAGTTGTTGATGAGATCCTAATTTAGTTTTTAAATCTAATTATCTTATTCCTAAACTTATTATCTTAACTCCTCGATTTATTAGGCTTATTTCCGTGTTAAATCATCCTTATTATTTAATAGTACTTAGTAATCAACAGCCTATTTGATAGCTTAAGTACTTTCTTATTTAGACATTGTTAGTTACTCATTTAAATCTTGCAATGTCTTGATATAATTACTATTTTATTGATTTAAAATACTGAGCTGACTTTCCTATTGATAGATTTATTATTTAAACTCTTAGATTTACTTAAGATACTCTTGCTAATTTATGTCTTATTAAATAGTGTATTCTTAAATATGCTTATACAATTACTTTATTGTTAGTTATAATTGCTATACCCTAATTATCGATGGGATTTCTTCTTATTAGGCTTAGCTATGCTAAAACTTTTCTTTTAACAGAGTTATAAATTTATTTTATAGATTTTAGATATTATCTTAAACTAATACTTCTCTTTGCTATGATATGTACTAGAACTTATCCTAAATTATTAGTTCAAGCTTTTTCAATTAACTCTTTTTATCCTCACTTTAAGTGATATTGTCTTACGATATATTCGTGATAGTATTAATCTAACTATCTATTTGATGATATCAATCCGAAGTACTTTTAATATTCTAAATCTATTACTCTAGTGATAACTATTAGGTATTTATCATATTCTAGTAAACTGACTAAATATTTTGGTTAATGTATAGTTATATCTGTATCATAGTGTCTATCATTGATATCTATTATTAATTTAGCTGCTTATATCATTGATTCAAAATAGATATATAATATTGAATACTTTTCTTAATGGCTCTTATACTAGACTCTATGTAGTTCTTTAATTGCTGAACTGCCTCTTATCAGTCAATACAATTATGTCCTTTATGCGATATTTACTCACATTATAAGCAAATTCTTATATTGTCTTAGATACAATATAGAACTAACTACTCCTAATGTATCAAGCAGTTGCTCTAAATACTAATTATCTAATCCTATTAAATTACTAGATTCGCGATCTAAAGTGTCTCAATTGGTCTTTCAGTAATTTTGTCGTGAGTGCTGCATTTGAACATTTTTTGAAGCTTATAAATACCTTTCAAGCATTTCTCACAGAAAGTACATCCACAGTCCAGCATTCTAGGTCTTTTTAGCTCTTAGTTGAAGTTTTTATCACATAATTCACACTTAGCTGCTTACATTTTATTTTTGAATGAGTTAAAAATAAAAATGCTACTTAAAAAGAATACTTAGCTACTTTTAAAATTATAGCATAAAATGGATGCTTTTCTCTTCAAATTTGTAATAAAATGAGTCATAAAACCTTCTTATGGTTTAGATATTAAAGTATATGCAAATAAGATATTAATAAGCTGATCAACAAAATGATGTTTTTACATATGGATGATTCAAACATGAGATTCATATCAAGAAAAGCTTTCTAAACAGAATCAAGATTTTTTAATGAACCATGCTATGTAGATTTAAACTGACTTCCCTTCAAACATATTATGACTGTTAGTTTTTCAATTTTTTTTCCAAATAGGAAAAAAAAAGTTTGGAACAAAATAGTTCAACAATAGGAAGAATACTTGGAAATAGCTGAAAAGAAGTTTGCTTATACTGTAATGACGTGACGAAGATATCTCAGTTTTATAATTTTGATTAAGTTACAAGTAATGAATGGAAATCAAAATATATTTGGTAAGCATGCTAATAACTAAAAAAGGCTATATTTTATAGAGATTCAATTCAAATAATTATCAGAATGGCTAAAACTAATATTTTTCTAGATCATTTCAAAATTTGTCTAAGTTTCTAGAAACATCATATTCTAAACTTAATAAGCTTTACATAGAAGAAATTAGTTGCATTTATAAATAGATAAACTATTTTTGCATTTTTCGGTAGGATATCTAAGACCGTCATTTCCTCATTAGCTATTCTAAATGCAAATGTGGAGAGGCGATACATTTGAATATATTATGATATGCAAGTATTATAGACTCCTTAGAGAATAATTTTAATAATAGGTTTGTAGTCATAATATTAGAAGACTAATTTTTATGATTAGATATAACTCAGTTGATTTCCTAAAAGTAAATGGAATATTTAAATCTTTAGATTATAATTTTCATGAAATACTTCTATCTTTCAGAGTTTAATTCTTGTATGTATTAGATGAGGATTGAAGAGTAGAAATCAAGTTAAATAAACTGAAGGAGAGAGAGAATGTTTATTTGTGTTTTTTTAAGACTTTGATATGGCTTTGATTGAAAGAAGCGATTCTTACAATTAAATAAATCCATATGCTCTTAAAGTAAAAATTAATTATTTAAATAGCTCCTTTTTAAGAAATAAGCTCTATGTTCTGGAGTACTATTCTCCTCCGAATTCAATTTGTTCTACCATTTTTATTAAAATAAGTAGTTCTTAACTTTAGTAGCTCAAAAATTTACTTATTATATCTAATAATTTATTCTGGTTTTCTAGTTATTAAACAATTTTTAAACTCAGCGTCTATTTATAAATTTATATCATAGACACAGGCTTAAAAAACGTTAGTAGCAATTTGACTTACTTCTTTAACTCAAAAATGAAATTACGACATTCATAAAGTGTTGGCTCCCAAAATCTGAACTAATTCTAGTGCTTCTAATAAAATTTTCTTGTTGTCTAAATCAAATTTTTTTAAACCTTAAGCCTTTCAATTTAATTATTAAATGCTTCAAATTATATCAGCTAAGAGATAATATCTTAGCTATATATTATTCGTTAATACAAAATTTATATTACATAAACTAACATTTTTCTTCAAATATGAAGTAATTTCTAAACTCTCTTGCTTATTCACCATTTTTTTCTAAAACATTCCTCTAATAAGTTACCTAAAAGATCCAATGCCATCGAAATTATTGCTTTAAAAATTTTCTTTTTTTGTCAACTTCATCTTTTGTAAAAAACTCAAGATTTAGGTAATTTTATATCCTTCAATGTTTATACTCTTTACTATATCTTATTTCTTTTCTTTATTTTTATTCGTTTATAAATTATTCTTCAAAGTAGTCTCTAATCAGTATTTATAACTCATATCAATATCATTTTTATTTTTTTCTTATAAGTGTCTTTTTAAGCTTATTCTACTTCTTTTTTCTTAAATTCTTACTCTTATCTTTCACTATTATTTACTTTTTATCTTAAATAAATCCTTATATCCTTATTGTACTTATTAGTAACGTTTGTAGGACTTTTTTATAAATCCTTTTTATTTTTAAATAAACAAAGTGAGATGCTTCTTTTATTTAAAGCTTGATGAAAGATATTTCTTAATTATCTACCATAATTTTTGTTTAAGGTACTCATTACTTTTTATATTTGCACTTAAGTTATAATCTCCATGGACAAGTATACTGATATACTATAAGGTCTTAGTGAATCTTCTAAAGTAGTTGAGATAGACTATAGCTAGTAAAGATTATAGTTAGAATTAGCTTAAGTTATTAGCTCTCTAAGTATTCTAAAGCACTCTGTCTAATTAGTAAAGGTAGCATTTATTTTGTCTTTAATATAGAAAAATAGTATTCTGATGCTTTTACATATGAAACTAAATTACCTAAAATAAGATTTTTGCTTTAGTTTAACAAGAAGTAGCTTTATAGTTTAGATAGTTATTATCAGATATCTTAAGATTGTTAGATTAGATATATTCTAGTTATTAACTACTTGTATTTTAAGATCTAAAAGGCTTTATCCTCATTTAGTATATTAGCATTATTTATGGTAATCAAATTAGATCTAGAATAATGACTAAATTATAATTAAAAAGATGGTGGGAGCTGAGATTGACCTTCTGAATCATACTTCCTGGTTTTATGGCTAGGAACAAGTTCCTTTCCTGTCGCTGAGAAAGTCCCTGGTCAAAGTCAACCTTTGCAAGGGAACGCCTTCCCTTTGATTATCCACTCCTGGTAGGGGCTTGAAGCCTGGCTGCCCATAGCGATGGAGCTCCCTGGCAGCTGCTTTTCGAAAGCAACAGGATATCCCCGTTATCCCATGAAGGGAGTGTTGGGGTCGTTAAACTGCAAGAAGTTGCAGTCCAAAACTCTTTTAGTTTAAAATTAATTAATAATGACTGAATTAAATACTAGAATCATGGACAGTATTTTAAGATTTTAAGGAACAATTTATTTAAAATTTTTGATTAAGATTAGACTAAATCTAAAGAATACCCTAATTACTCACTTTGGAAGAAGCAAACTAGTAATTATGAATCAACTATTAAAGCTTCCAGTCACTTTTATTATAATTAAGTTCTTTTCATTTATACAATCATCCTTACTTCTAGAGGGTTAACTTTTAATATCTAGACTTTATTTAGTAGCTTTATTGGACTAATTTATATTCTGGGAAACATCCTAAATAGCTTTCTCATCCCCCCAGTTTTCCTTCTTGAAGTTAACCATAATTTTCTACTTTTGCTTCTAAATTATTGCTTTAAATATCCCTAGTTATTTAAGCTCTAGTAATGAACTATTCTTCTGTTCTTCTCTAAGAAAGGTAATTAGATATGAATAGCAATATATTGCATTTAAGTATCTCCTTTAGCTAAGATATCGCTACAGTATTTTTAATTAGCTTTCACATTAATTAGGTTACTACGCTTTACAAGACATCAAGCTGCTAATTCTACTATCTAGAAACTAGGTTTAGATTGAAAAGATACTTTGATTGAGGCTTAAAGGTTTAAAAGTCTTATGTATCTACAAGCTTAAAGTAAAGAAAATAAATGAAATAGGTATGCTAATAGTTAGAATTAGAGAAGTAGCAAGTAAAAGTAGATATACATAGAGTAAAAGGCAAAATTATGGATAAAGGCATAATTCTATAGATAATTTTCAAGCTTAGTAATCATATAAAGATAATTAACGATTCACCATTAAATATCTTATTTACTATTTGATTAAGATAACTGAGTCTTATAATAACTAAAGTTATCTCTTTATTGCTTCTAATTTTATATTTATAAGCTAGGTAAAAGAGCGGGAAATTAAAATTAATAACTTAAGAGTCAAATTTAGATTTCAAAATAGAATCCATAATGTTAAGTTTAACTCTATTAGGTGATTTAATAAGTGTATAGAAGTAATATAGTAGCAATTAATTATCTACTACTATTTTAAAATTAAAAAGACCATTATTAAGACTTTAATAGCCTCTTCTACTTTCTATTTATTAGTGATAAGTTGCTTAGTTATTATTAAAATAATTATATGGCAAATCCTGCTTTTATTAATCTTCTTCCGCTTTCAAAATGTATTATAAGGATTGCTTTTGCTTATTTAATTATTTCATATTATTTACACTATTAAAGCACTCTTGAGCGAAATTATCAACTCTATTCTAAGCCTCCTGTATTAGAGGGCTACTGCTAATTTCATTTTAGATGCTTTCTCTCATTAAATCTTAAATACTCGTAGGACTTTCCATTTCTCTTTCATTCTCTTCAGTTTTAATTTCACCTAAAAGATTACTCGAGAAAAAAGTTCAAATTACATAGATTCTTATCCAAAGAAGTGCAATTCAAAGTAGATGTTCTGGGCAATATCAAGTTTTACTAGGATATGATATATGAAATTGTAATATTTAGCCAATTATATCCTCATTTAGTAATTGTGCTATCAAAATTTTTATCTTTACTTTCATCGAAGTCCAGTTCTTTACTTTTGGTCTTTGCTTATTATATTTACTATTATTGTGCCAGCACCCTATAATTTTTTTACTTTTCCTCCCATAGTTAAATAGTTACTCAAAGACACAAGCTTTTATAAGGGTCTTTCTTCTTACTTGCACGTATAAACTTTATAGGTTTTAAATCAAGAGTTCTTAACATATCTAGTCATTTTTATTCTTGGAGGAACTAAGATTTATTAGCAGTTTCTAAGCATCTTTACTTAAGAGGCTACTTTTCTCTCTCTATAGCACTTCTAACTAGTCTATTAATCCTCTCTTTCTTTTCTACTCAAAAAAGCCTGATAATGTGACTATCCCAGAATATTGTCTTAATTAGTAAATAGTTAACATTATCTTCATTGCTCTCTTTTTTAGTTTTTATTAGGGTTTTATCTAATTAAATAATAACTAACAAAATAATTACTAAATTAAGTGTTAAAGTAAAGTATAATGATACCAATCAAAAAGGGTAGAAAGCAAGCTTAAATTTAAGAACTAGTTTAAGAACAAAGATTGAGCAGCCTATAGTCCAATTTTATAGCAGCTTAGTAGTTACCATATAAGTATTGATTGAAATTGCTTATCTATGAGATAAGGAAAAACTGATCATAAAGTTAAAAAATAGGATGCAGCGGCTATAATACCCAAAATATATTCTTTAGCACTAATTAACTTTGATCTGATAGTATTAAACCCTAGGCCTTGCTTAATGTTTGATTTTCATTGAAGTGAAAGAATGTATTGCAAAGACTTACTGTAATTGCTTAAAATACTTAAGCAGGTAGCAAACAAGGTTTAAATTAAAAAAGCTTAGACTTTTTAAGATATAAAGCTCATTAATTCAGTGGTTCGAAGCATAAAAAGGTTGATTTTAATGGAAGTGCATATCTGTTGAGTTTTTTCAGCAATTTAACAAGTCTTAATAGAAATATGATATAGCTTAATATGATTTTTCTAAGATAAAATAAATGCTAAGCTGGCATATAGAAGAAAAATCGAAATTTTCAAGCAGTTAAAAGATAGAACAAGTGAAGTGAAGATTAAGCTTAAAATACTGTTTTAGACATAGAAATTACTACAACTTAGTTAAGCAAATGAAATAAGTCTTTTTTCTTTTCTTCCAAATATTAACCTTCAAAATTCATCATTCTAAGATAAGCAATTTCTTCATAAAGGTAAAATTCTAAATAAGCCTTTAAGGGAATATTTTTATATCTGAACAATGAATAAAGTTAAATCTACTTCTTTATAAGTAAAAAAGATAATCAATTTTTAAAGCTTATAATGCTTACTATTTCTAAGATATCTAATGAAAGTTATTAAAAAAGCATTAGTGCTTTTAACAAAGGAATTATTATTTATTATGGAAAAAAATTGGAAGATATTGAAGATAAAAGCCAAAAATTGAATATTCTGCCAAGTAGTTAATAAAAAAGGATTATCGATTTTAAATTACTGACCCAAATATATTCTACTACTTTTATTGTGAAGATACAAGCTAGTCTAATTCTTATCAAAGTAAAGCTTTCATAACATTTAATTAAATTAGCAAAGCTCTTTATTATAATTTTTAGACTAATATAGTACAAATAATTATTAGGGTCGTATTCATTTAGTCTATTTATTTGATCTTCTTTTAAATAAATACTAAAAAGTTAAAATTTCTATTCTTAGAACTATAAGTTATTGTAAGGTAAAAGACTGTAGAGTTACTACTATACAGTCTCTATAATAGTTATTGTTGTATTGATTTAAATTTGCTTGAAGATATGATAAATAAGAGGACAAGTAGCTCAGTAGTAGAGCATTGAACTGCAGATCCAGAGGTCGAGGGTTCGACTCCCTCCTTGTCCTTTTTTAGATCTATTTAATAAAATAATATACTTTAATTCTGATATCCTTTAGTTTCTTTACTTTAATTAAACATAGTATAATCTAAACTTTATAACTATTTATTACTAAAAGCCTAAATTTTAACTTTTAAATAAGAATATAAAAAGAAACAAAATTCCTTATTTTTGTTCAAAGTAATAAAGCTTTTGTTGTGTTCTGGTCATTTATTTTAAAGTATTATTATTTATATATTTTATTGATAGAAGCTTTTATATAAATATTCTATATAATTCATTTAAAAATGTATGGTGTCTCAGGAGAGAGATCTAAGGGTTTTCTGGAACATATCTCAGAGTCAGAACAGCTAATCCCAGAATCAAGAGTAAAAATAAAGTTAAATTGATGGTAAGTTAGTACAGCTAGTTGAAAATAAGCAAAATTTGCAAAAGCAAATGGAACTAAGGGATTAGAAATAAGAAAAGATGGAGATCGAAGAAATTAAAGTTGACAAACATTTATAAAAGAGAAGTGAAATCCTGTTACTTCTACGGCTCAAGAAAACACTTGTGAAGGCACTGTAGAAAATTCCTAAATTTCAAACAGAGTTACTGGCAAAAATAAAGGAAACAATAGGAAAAAAGGAAGAGGTTGCAACAGCTCAAACTAAGAAGGAATAGAGAATAGTTATGGATAAGAATGCTCTTGGGAATATATACAAGAAAAAAGAAAACTAGTAATGGAAGAGAAACTAGAGACTTTAAGAATAAGAAAGACAGGACAGTGGGTGGAGTGCGAACATTTAATTTTAGCCTCCGGAGCAATCTGGAGGCAGGATAGAAATAGTTTGAAATACCTACAAGAAGGCCAAACACTTTTATTCATAATAATAATAATACATGTTAGTTATGAAAGTTTATTTATTAAAAAAAAATTTGAATATTAAGATTTAATAAATATTATGAAGAATAAATTTAAAATAGTTTAATTTTAAGACTTTATATTTTCTTTTATTATTTACTTAAAGCTAGAAACCTATCAATACTAAGCTCTTTATCTCCATTCATTGGCTATATAATTTTTATTATGATTTATCTTATAAAACTATGCACTAAAATAAATTCCTCTAAGCTAAATTTGTACTAATTAATTTATATTTAGCAATTACCTGAAATTATTTTACTAGTCATATTCATTTTTTTTATTGTTTTTACTATTCCTTAAGATTTCTAAAAATTAAGCTTGATTTATTACTTTGATAATTATTTATAGTCTTTATAACTCTATTATATAATATCTTTTTAATTGGTTGCTTGTTTTAGCAGGTGGAATCATTGAAGGTACTCAAGCCATGATCGAAGGGTGAATAAAAGGATAGCTTCATCAGAGGTTGGGGAGTTAAGTACCAAAAATCAATTTTGTCTTCCTCTGCTTTTATCTAATCCTCGGACCTGGAATGGAATGACCTTTTGTTTTGGGTAGTTCTAAGAGATGCAACCTGCCAAGACTCATTTTTTTTTCAAAATGTATTCATTAATCAGTATTGAACATTTAAACTAGTGGTTAACCTAAAAATGGTGAAGGCACTTTAATCATTTATTTATTAATTATTAATTATTTTTTATATTTTTCATTTAATTTTAATCTGATTTAATTTAATTTTTATACTTTGATTATCTTATGAGATAAGTTAATTTAATTTTGATTAAATTTGGTTCAAAAATTAAGATTTATTTTTATATTATTTTCAATGTACAATTTATTTAGAGATAGGTTATTTTACACTTTTTTATATTATTTTAATTATTTTTATTACATATTGATTAATTTTATTGAATCGTATTCAAAAACTACTAGATTTTAATAATATTTTAGATAATTTAAATAGTATTAATTCAATGTTTGTTTTATTTAGGATTTAATTTAGATTAAAAATTGAAATTTTTAATTCCTAGCCATAAAATTTTATTATAGTTCAAAATCTTTTAAATAAATATATAAAGGTAGTTTTTATTATAAATTAAAGAAAAATACTTTTCGGAGTTATGCTTTCATTCTTTATATTTCTAAATTCTTTCTTTCTGAAATTCTCCAGACTATTCGACTAGCAAAAAGATTTATATACATTAATTTTGGTTTTAATTGCAATGATCATTAAAAAAATGTTTTTCTGATTAATTTATAATAGAACTAAATTTTATATTCTATGAATACTTACATTAATTGAGTATCTTTTATTTAAAAAATAAAATAAATTTTAATTATTAGTTAAAGTTTAAAATGCATTTAAGATATTATTTTTTATTTTATTAGTTTTTTTAATTATTTTTAGCATATTTATTTATCTTTATTAAGTTTTAAAAAAATAACATAATAATAAATAATATTATAGAGTGCGTAGCACTTCAATGGCGCTCATTTTTTATTAAAGATTTTTAAAGTTAAAAAATTCCTTGTTGAAGTTTTTTATAATGCTAGCATTCCTTCGTAAGTTTTTTTCTCTATAGGGTCCCGATCGGAATGCTACCCTAAGATACCTAAATATCTAGCATCTTTCATCATTAAGGTTACTAAAAGCCTCTTCGATTTTGTCTTTTCTTTTTTTGTCTCCTACCAAGATTTTTGTTTGGTTCTTCACTTATGGGGTACTTCCTGGTACAGATTTTAAGGCAGTTTCAGGTGGAAGATCGCTCCTCCCTATTTATTTATATATAATAATAAATCTTAATTTATATACAATAAAATTAGTATTGAATACAATAATAGTAAGACAAAAAATAAATAAGTTAATTGTGTTTAAAATTTGTATTTCAGTCAGAATGAAAAAATGCTAATCGTAATATAAAAATTAAGCGCATAAGAAACTTATTTAAAAGATAAAGATAATTAAACTTATTTTAAGCATTTGTCTTTATTAAGTTTAGAGAATTTAACTATTAACTAATTTTCTTTTATTGATCATGTTAATTTCTATTTTTGAATAATTAGATAAAAAAGTATAAAATTTTATGAGGTTTTATGGAAGATTAAATGATAAAATAGAACTAAATATTTAAACTATGATTAAATCAATTAAATAATTTCTATTATATTTATTAAATTATTCAATTTTTAATTTTAAAACTATTATAATAAATAAGCAAAAATAATTATTTAATGAAGGGTTATTTTAAGCGATGAAAGATAAATTATAGCATAACATAACTTATTAACGAGATTCACCTTTATTTGGTTTGCCACTAATCAAAAGGATTAAAGTTTAAAATTGTCTTAAGTGTTATTCTGTTTTCAATTTCTTTTGAGTCTTCTTCTTAGAATACATATCTTGCAGACTCCGTTCGCTCTTTTTAACTAAAGTATCTTGCTTCAATCGAGTTTTATTCCAAACATATTAAAATTTCTTCTTTATTGAGTAAATGCGATGTTCTTCAAGAGTTCATTTCCTATGTACGTCTTTTTCTATATAATAGACCTTCCGGAGTGCAGTATAAATTACTTAAGGATTTTCATAACTTAAAGCTTTCAAGTTTTGATTTTTATTAAAATTTTCAACAATACCTTAAAATGTGACCATATTTCTGCAATAACAGCATTACTTTCTATTCTTTACTATCAGAATTTTTGCTGTTTGTGGATTTGGTTCCACATTATGGGGATCATTTGTTGCTGCATTATTTAGAAATAAACTTTCAGTCTATTCCGTCAATTGATTGAATTTGGATTCTATTTGTTCAATTCTCATATTAACTGATTGGAAATTTTCATTTTTTATTGTTTATATGTTAGACATTAAGTATACGATTTTTCCTTCAAGTTCTTATACATTTCATAAAAGCTTAAAATTTTCCATTTACACAGCTTAGAGTATGTTTTGCTAATCGTAATTTGATTGGGATGGTTCCTGCTTATAAGAGATTTTTTACAGAAATTTTCCATTTTTTATATAATATTTAATGAGAAATCAGAAAAATAGCACAATAAATATCATTAATAATACATTCTATTAACTAAATCATTTTTTATTTCGTCTTTAGTTATTTATCATTAGTTGCGACAAGCAAATGCCCTTTCTGTAATGATGCAAGAGAAAATAAAAGGCATATCATAGAAAAATGCTCAGAATACGAAGAAAGTAGATAAATATGTATTAGAAAGTTAAGAACAATAGGAGTAGAGAGACAAGGAATGGAACTATTTGATATAATATGAGGTACGGTAAAATTCGAAAAATTCATTAGAACCTAAGAAGAGTAAAAAAGAGCTAAAACTGACTTGATAATAAAAGATTATATCAAAAACATATTAGAAAAAAGAAAAAAAAGATACTTAGAAAAGAAAATTGAATGAAAAAAAGAAATAGGAAAATATTATAGAGCAGGAAAAGGATAATTTTTATGAGTTTATAAAAGCTTGATTAAGAAGAAAAGAATTAGAAACGAAAATTAGCAAAATATGTAAAAAAAAATAATGGAGTCTTGTAACAAAGAATCAATAAAACGTAGATAGATAGAAGACAGAAGAACAAGAGATAATGAAGAAGAAAATGATGAAGATATGGAACTAATAAGAGAAGAATTTTTATTACCTGAAGGCTTACTTGAAGAAATAGACATTTATTGAAACATTTATTAAAGAGCTGCGCACCAACGAGGTGCTATGCGCTCTGTAATCAAATTTATTTATTTATATTTCATTTTTTTAATTATAAAGAACATAATTTTGATTTCATCTTCTTCTTTAAAAAGTAGAATAATATATAAAAATAAACCTTTTATTATAAATTTTTATCTTTGTCACTTATAAGAAACTCCTATTTTTAAAGAATCTGAAATAAAAAATAATAAATCAATTAGCAAATAACAAAGACTCAGGTAGTGATGGTTTAAAAGCTTAATTAATTAAATATGGAGGATAGGAATTAAATAATATAGTTACAAGCTTTAGTAACAATATGCTAAGAACACTCACAATATCAAATTAATTTAAAATAATTAATATTTTACCTTTTTAAAAAAAGGAAGTAAAAGTGTCTGAAGAAATTGAAGACCAATAGCCCTAATAAATTGCTTACTTAAAATATATGATAAAGTATTAACTTAAATACTATATAATTTAATATATGAAAGAAATATCATTCATCAAGCTTAATTTGACTTTTATCGGAAAAGATCGACATCATAACAAATTTGAACAATTTAATAGATTATTGACTTGCATCGTAGAAGGTCATATGAGCTAATTGCTACTTGAATAGACGGTGAAAAAATGCTTTACAGTATACCAAGGAAATTGTTATTTGACCATCTAAGAAGACTTAGATTACCTCTGGGATTGATAATAGCACTTGTATCTTTTTATGAAAATATTGATGCTAAGTTCCTTAATGATGGTAATATTACAAAATCAGTTAAGTTAAATAACGGAGTATTTAAGGATGCAGCTATGGACTTATACTTACAATACTTTACTATGATAGGGTAATTAGATTCTTAGAAGAAAAATAGCATAAATATGGCTGTAATATCTGCTAGAGAAATTTTGTGGATCGTGGCTTTGCAGATGATTTAATTAAGCTTTCTAATTCATAGTAAAATGCATAAAAATTACTCGAAGCCACTAAAAATATTTTCTTGAGTAAAACTAAATATAAATGTGGAAAAATGTGAAGTAATTTAGTTCTTAAAAAAGAAAGAAAATAAAATTTAGATAAATTTAAATATTAATGGAATTCCTATTGTTTAAAAGAACGTAATTACATATCTTGGATACAGATTGGGAAATAAATAAAATTATAAATTACACTGTGCAAGCAAAGTATCTAACTTCAGAGTAGGCAGTTTTGAAAGCATCAGTAATTCTTTCTAAGTACGGAGTAGTATCACCACTCAATTTTTAAACACTTTGCAGAACGTTTATTTTTACTAAAATAGAATATGGAAGCGATATAACTCCTTGAAGTATCATGTCAGGACTTAAAGTAATAAAAGCTTAAATAACTAAATTACAAAGACTCATTTCAAGGATAGCATTTAAATCTCCTTAATCGGCATTCAATGAATCTTACTTTATTAATCTTAATTGATTTCCGTTTGTACACATGGCTATATTAAAATTAATGCATTTTTTATTTTAAACTAGAACAAACCAGTAGAGAAAACCAGAACTCTAATATAGCATTCTTGTTTTCTAAATGCAAGCAATACAAGTTGCCATATATGAAATACATAAATAAAAGCCTTGAATAATATAAAATTGATATTGAAAGTATGACAAATATAAAGAATTTAATTAGCATATTATTCTAAGAGTGAAAAAACAATTTTTATAAGAATGCTTTTAAAGAAATACATGGATGTCTACAGTTTTAAGATTCATGTAATCAATTTAAAATAATCAAAGTGTATTTCTTAAATAAATTATACTAAGTTTAGCAGACATAGAATATAAGACATAATTTCTATTTTCAAATTTTCAGTAAAAACGCATAAATTTACATGTTGAAGAGTGGATAAATGGAAATCAATTAGATCAATAAGAAAAAATAATTAAAGGAAGATTAAGAAGATTTTAAAGCTAATATTGATATAAATCTTTGTGATATAGTAATTTTTCTAAACATTCTTTTTATTCCTGACATTACCGCTCAAGGTGTTATATTGCTTCCATATCCTACTTTGTTAAAATGAAAGTTCTAAGGTTCTTAAATTTAATTGGAGATACAATGTCATATTTGGAAAGTACAGCAATTGTTTTCAAAAATGCTCCTGTATACAGAAACCTTTCCTTCAAAATGTTTTTTATAATTTTACTTGTTACCCAATTTGTAGCCTAGATAAGTATCTGAGTCGTTCTATGTGATTGGAATTCCATTATTGTTTAAGTTAACTTTAGTTTGTTTCTCTTTTTTCTCAGAAATTAAATCATTTCACATTTCTTTGCATTTATATTAAGTCTTACTCAAGTAAAAATATTGGCTGTGGCTTTTAATAGCTTCTGGGCATTGTTTTAGGAATCTGTAAATTCAACTAAATCATCAGCAAAACCACGCAAAATGAAAGATCTGGAGCAAATACTATATCCTAGTTTCTTTTAATTATCTTCTAAATATCTTATTACAATGTCATAGTACAGAATTGCAAGTACAGGACCACGATTGCTTCCTTATAGAATAACATTACTAATCTTTATTATTCTAGTAAGATATCCATCAGTAATAAACTTAAAATCAATGATATAAAATGATTATAGAGCAAGAATTAAGTTTAATGGAAAGCTCAGTCTTCTTAAATGATAAAAAAGTAATTTCCTTTCTATACTTTCATATATCTTTTCTAAATTAATTAAAGTAGCAATTAGTAATTTTTTCCGTGATCATCTACGATATAAATCAATGATTTATTAAACAATCCAAAATATTAAGTAGTAGAATACTTACGGAGAAATTCAAACTAAGCTGAATGTAAAATATTTTGCTCATATATATAATTATAAAGTCTTTAAGTAATTGTCTTATCATCAATTTTTAACTAACAATTTAACAAAGAAATAAGTCTCCAGATATTTCAAATATTTTTACTTCCTTATTTGAAAATAGGAAGTATATTAACTTTTTTCAAGCCATTGGTATATTAAACTTTCTAAGCATATTGCTTATAAAACGAGTAATATTCTATATAATTCTTACCCTCCATATTTAATAAGTTCAAAAATATGCTTTTTATCAGAAGATATTTAATAATAATAATAATATACTTAAAGTTAGTAGAGTTTTGCATTCTCTGGAATTGCAACCAGTTCCTGCGGAAAGTCTTTTAACATGGGTGTGATCCACGACCTTTTTATTAAGTGGAAGGTTACAACTGTAACCATTCAAGTGGTCTTGCAAAAAGCTTTTATTTGTAGATCCCTGTTGGAGTTATTCATAGTCTATTGAGTTGTCTCCATGTTCTTTTCTGCTCTTATTCGTTTATTTTCTTTCATTATTAACAGTTTTTTAAAATATGTTGATTTGATTTGCAACATCAACAAAGTTTGTATTATTGTCTTTATTTCGTTCTTTTTTATGATAATTTATTTTCTATATTTTCTAATCTTTTAATGAAACTTGTAGCCGTCATTTCTTTTTCTGGGTTCAATTCTGTTTTTAATTCTATTGGTATTTTTTCTATTTCCATTTTTGTGTCGTATTAAAAATTTTATTATGATTAAGTTCAGAGTTATTCTTCCGTTATTAATTTGCTACAAATAAGTTATCTTCTAAGTATTAGTAATTCGTTGTTCTAATCTTCTATATTACTCATTAGTTCCCGTATTTTTTCGTCTAAGTTGTAAGTTGTTTCTTCATAATTTGAGATTACTTTTTACATTTGGTCTAATTAAATTTAAAGTTTTTGATTAGTTTCGTTTTTAGGTTAACTTATCTCTATTTATCCTACCATAACTTTACCTTCTGAAGAAGAGCTTGACTCCTCCTATTGTTATTATTTTTTCTACATTTCTTTTGCCGCTTTTCTCTTTAGGTTTCTAAGTTAATTTTTTGAGAGTCGAAGAGATTAATCCATTTTTTTTCCAATCAGAAGATATTTAAGATATTTTGGATATTTTCATTGAAATCTACGCGTCAATTGATTTTTCTTCCTGTAAGCACATTCCTCTGTTTTTTAATTACGCTAGAACTAATGTCCATGTTTCAACGAATGACTTAGTTATTTAAGTGGATTCCTGATTTAATGGTTATTAACTACAATTTTTTAATAATTATCTTAGTAGATTATAAACTTAGCTGACTTATTTTAATTGTAACACTTCCAGGTCTTTTGTTTGAATAGAGTAGCGCACCTGCCTATGCTTTTCTTAAGTAAAAGCATTATCTTTATAATGAATTTCCATTTTTGTATTATAAGGTTTATATTTTATTATTATTTTAGCTTTCATTATACTCTATAATTGAATATAGCAGATAAATGTTTATATAGCTTTGTAATTTTAAAAGCTTTTATTTACTTTAAAAGCTAATTTCTTTAATTATTTTGATACTTAATGCTTAATATAAATGTATTTACTTATATTATTTCTTTTCTCATTCACTACTCTCATTCAGTTATAATGATTACCACTATCTCTCCTTATCAATAATATTATTACTTGCTCTTATGTCATATGTGTATATCACATTAGGTTATGATTCGTCGTCGCTGCTTCATATCCATAGTCTATTATTTTAATATATACCATTATATCAGAAGGCAGAAGTTATTGATATATATGGATATTACTGCCCATCCTTTATTATAGCCTTTTAGTCAAATACATATGTTTAGTTGAGATCATTTGCATTGTCCCATATGTAAACTTAATCATTATCATTCACATAAACACTTACTAATCTACTTGCTGGGTTTGGTAATTATATAGTATGCTTATGTCACTCGTTTACTATTAAGTCATATGATGATATTGAATTTGATAATTTGAAATCTTTAGTTTTATTTTGATTTTGTATCCATCCACCTATAATTCAGATTCTTTAATATTATACTCATATTCCATTATTTGCTATATATTCTTCACAACTAACTAGTTATCTTGATTCATTTTATCTAATATCATATACTTCACTCTAGTTATAGTAATTTTAATATTCATGTGATTATTCCGTATACGATGTTGGATCCTTACCTCCTATAATATACAAACAATTATCATTATCATATCCCAGTTATGATACTGCTCTTGGTTAGATCATATCTGTTGATGCTTATATAGTAGTGTGGCTAGTTTCGCTTTTAATATTAGTGCTTTCTAGAATAGTAGTAGTAGTGTTTATTCTTAAGATCTTATTAAGATAAGTATTAGAGCTTGCTCCTCCGACCTATATTAATAAATCATCATTGATCTAATATGTTGTTGATCAATTAAAATGAATAGGTATCATATTTGATACAATGCTATAGTTACAGGAATTATTAGCGTTATTTATCTCGTAAGATTATATCTTATTTGTATAAAAGAATATTCTCTTATAAGTTGATATCTTAGGTGGATCATTATTAAGTCTCTTTTGTAAACTGAACTTTAAGATAGATTCATGCACTACCTCTTGTCATCCATTCTCTTAAAGTAACTAAATTTATTACTTATATTAATTTAATTACTCAATTACTAATTATAGTTAATAGGCTTATTCGTTGCTCTATTCCTCATTTTATTTTTCCGCATCAATTTTAGAATCTCTTGAACTAGCTTATTCATTCAGCAAGATCTTCATCTACTCTTTATAATTTTCTATCTCTATTATTAATTTTTGATATTATTCTTATAGGGATGTAATAGTTTATTGACTTGCAGCATTTTCTTAATGAAAGTCTTATATTTTTTATTCATATTAATGCTACCCGATTTTAAGGTTAGAAATTTAGTTATTTAAGTTAGTGTTTTCTTATTTGGATTTGTTAAGCTAATCATTAAGCTCATTAATTAAATTATCTTTTACTGTTTCTTAAGTTACTTAGTCTTATATTTGTTTTCTAAGATTTACGTTTTGCTATTAGATGTCGTTGAGATCTTAACTTAATCTTTGAATCTAGCTAACTTAATCCTAGGATAGTTGTCTTAAGTTATTTATTAGCTAAAGTTGTTGCTGTATTTAGTCATCCTTTATTTTTAACTATATCCTATTATTCAGATATTGTTTAAATGTTCTCCTATTGAATTTTCTATGTTTGCTTATTTAACTCCTAAATAGTTTTAACCTAATCGATACTTTATAAAGTTAAAGCATTTATCTAACTTTCTTATTGTGTTATTTACTAGCTTAGCTATATAATCTATTCTTAATATTAGCTTTATTGCCTTTCTTATAAAAGGATTTAATCTTGAGCTTCTTTATACAATTCCTATATCGTTAACTATAGATGCTTTATCGTGTTTCCTTATATAATAATATTTTATCAAGCTTAACTATGCTAAAGCTTTTCCATTAGATAAGTGATAATTTTATCCTAGAGATATGAGTAGGTCAATCTATTTTCATGCATATTATCATTTTAGTATTATAAGTTTTAGAACTTATCCTATATTGTGATATCATGCTAGTTCAATTAGTTCCTCTTATCCTCACATTAATTGATTCTGTCTTATTAAATACTTGAGATAATATCAATCTGACTATCTATTTAATGATAGTAATCAGAAGTAGCTTTGATACTATTTATCTACTATTCTACCTATAACTATTCAATTTTTATTACTTCATTACATGCTTGTTAAAGCTTTTGCTTAATAGTTTGTTGTATCTTGACAATATTTTCTATCCTAGATATCTATTATTAATTTAGCTGTCTTTATCATTGACTCAAAATAGATATGTAAGACTTTAATCTTTCCTTGATTACCCTGATACTAGATTCTATATAGTTATTTAATTGCTATAGTGCCTCTTATGAACTGATGTATCTATGTCCTTGATGTGATTCTTATTAACACTAAACACAAATTCTTTAACTTTCCTATACACAATATAGAGCTAACTACTACTATAAATGTAACTAGCAGCTGTCCTAAAGGCTAACATTCTATTCTTACTAGATTTCTAGATTCATGATTTATAGTGTCTCGATTGGTTTTTATGTAATAATGTTGTGAGTGCTGCATATAAACTTCTTTTATATTCTATAAACTGTTTTCAAACAGTTCTCACAGATTATACAACCACAGTCCAATTTTCTAGGCTTTCTTAGCTCTTAGTTAAATTGTTCTTCACATGTTTTACACTAGGCTTCTGACATTTTATTTTTAGGCTAAAAAATGTTATTTATATTTATAAGAGCCTATTAAGGGAGTAGAATATTATGATAATTATTAACTTTGAATGCTTGAGGACAGTCTAACCGTACTTTCTTCTCTAAACAGTCTCTTATTGAACTTAATGGAAATATTCTATTGATTGATTTCTGCAAACAGGGACTACTATGACTATAAAGCTAATATTACTTAAACTTCAAACTCTTACCAAGGCTGGATAATCTTACAAATATACTTCTTCGAGATCTTGATTCCAGCCAGGGAACTCTCTAGAATTTAGAGGTAAATTTAGACAATAAAGATCTTATTACCTTCATTCTTTTGGGTATTTTATATAGACAACATATGATTAGTTAAAAGATGTAAATATAAGATAGAAAAGCTGATTAATTATGCGATATGCTTATTTAACTAATAGCTGGCTTATCGATACGAACTTAACTTTATAATTCTAAAATCGGTTTCTTTTAACTTCTTCTAAGTAGGAAATTTAATAATAAGATAGCTTTGGCTGCTTGTTAATATCTTTAGCAAATCACAATCTTTTAAATCTTGAAATTCCTAACTAAGGTCTTGCAGAACTTTATATTATTAAATATGTACAAAGATATCTATGTATTCACATAAGCATATCTTAGAGTATTTTACTGTCTTCAATATTCTATAGTTTTTATTCAAATTACTAATTTTGTTTATTCAAATTTTTGAAGTATCTCACATTAGCAATCCTTGTTTTATAAAAAAATCGATATCAAATTCAGTATTTGTTTAAATTTCTTATCATAACTTTAGAAAAGCTTTAAATGCATCAAAGCTATGTAGTACTCAAGAGGTAGTCAAATCAAGTCTATGAAGCATGATTTTTTAGACCTTGAATTTGTACTTTAGAGTGTCCATCTTGCTACTTTTCTTTAGTTGTGTGTATATCTTTCTTTATTTTTCTGATGCTCCGTGGAATTCCTTATAGAATAACTTCTGAGCCATATCCTGCTTTAGGGAGCAAAAAGACTTGAAAAATCTATTTAAAGTATAAAGGAGTGATATTCTAATTTTTTATCAACTATAATAGGGATTCATTAACACATTTCTTATATATTTACTATTTTTCTTAGCAATAGTCTTTGCAGAATCAGCTATCAGGATAATGTATATCCCAAGTAAACTACCTTCTTATTTTCATTAGAAATAAATTACAAATAATGTACCAAAGCTTTGAGCTATCAATTTTATCGAATTAAAAAATGGAAAAGTAAAGCATATTAATTTCTTAGAAGCTATTAACTACTATTGTGTATTGTCATTAAGAAATAGCATTTGATTATTATTAGTTTTTACCTAATTTAAAATAAGTTATTAGTTACTTATTAAAATAATAAAGATAATTATAGACCAGAAAATGTAACTCTCTATCAACATGAGACACTCTTAAACTCCTTAAAATGTGTTAAAAGTTAAATATGTTAACAAAATATGGATATCGACCGCGGTCGAAAGAACTAGTAGATAATCTGGTGTGGTGTATACTGTATTGAGAGTAATCTTGCATTAGATGCAACCACAGGGAAGGATGGAAAAGCTTGGAAGAGATTAGCCTAGCTTACTAGAGGGTTTCCACTAGCAGCATGAACGTTTGACTGAAGACCCAGCTAATAATTTAATTACTAATTCTTATTCGGGGCTTATTCAAAAAGACTGAATTATTTGATTCAAGATTCAAGAATAATTTCATATAATTTAATATTAAAATTAAAAAAAGTGTTCTCGTACTTTTATTGTCATTCTAGCTGTCCAATGAGTCACATCAGTTTTTTTTATATGGAAAGAGCTACACACCAACGAGGTGCTTCACGCTCTAAATTCAAATTTATTTATTTACAAAAATTTATGAAATGTTTGATGATAAGGAAAATAAATAGACTGAATGCTTTTAGAAAGCTTTATTTCTTATTGAATAGAAAATGAAAAATAACACTAAACAAATATTTTTCTAAATTTAAGAGAAATATAAAAGCTATAGAAAATAAGCAAAATATTAAGAATGTAATAAATTGAAAAATGTTACCTTTAGGATATATTCTTAAGATAAAGGACTCTAGGAAATATGAAGCATTTTGCGCTTCTTAACAAATCTTTAAAAAATTACTTGTCAACTGACTTGCTAAAAGGAAAACTAAGTCTTAGTTTCATTTAATTTTGTCTTAAGAAAAATGTATAAATAGTTTCTCAAATATCTCAGTGGTCAAGACCATGCTATTTTCTATTCCACTCTTCTCTACTGTTCTAAGTCATAATAAGGTGTAAATTTCTTCTTGTAGATCTCTTAAACGAGAGCTAAATTGAATATTTTGAGATACATTTTTTATATTAATTATATTAGATATAATAGTAAACAAATCTATTAAATACAATAAAGGATTTTCTAGATTATTTTAAAAGAAAATATATTAAGAAGATAATTATAAAGAAACAAAGAAGCAAATATACTAACTTGGATGTTAGTATATTTAGATTTGATAGGAACTTAAATTATTATCAGATGTTAAATCATATTAATTAAAGAATAGATAGAATAAAAAATATATTTATCTAAGTTTTTTCTTATTCTCTATTAATTAATTCTAAAACCATAAAATATCTAACTTTCGAGGGATTGGAAATTCCTTTCCGGTTAGACAACTAAGGGTTTCTTTTGATGCACATAATGCGGATATCCTGTTGCTTAATTCAGTAACTACGATCAGGGAGTTCAATAAATATGGGCAAATAGGCTTCAAACCACGAGTCAGAGTGGATAACCAGATAGATTTTCTCCCCTACTGAGACTGACTCTAGCTAGAAACCTTCTCAGTCACAAGACAGGAAATTGGTCTTATCCATAAAATTCGAAATTTTGATCAGAGAATAAACCTCAGCTCCCGCCTTCTTATTAATTATTCTGTGTACTGCTTTATTTCTGAAGGATTAAATAATCTCGTTAATATTAAAGAACTGTTAAATATAAAAACTAAGTAAGATTAAATGGAAAGCAGATCCTAATAAAGTAAGAGATATTGAATATTAAGTCCGATTATCTAAATAATTATTTTTAAAGAGTCTTAGATTTAATAATTAAAGTCTTAATAATCCTTAATGCTTCCAATATCTGTTTATGGAGTAATATTATTATCGTATTCAGCTTTAATATAAATTAAACTTTAACTTATAGTTTTAAAATGGAGTGAAAGTATTACAACGTTTTTAGAAAACAAAATAGTAGCTCTTGAAATTGATATTTTATATTAAGAGATCATTTCCCCACATTCTAGATTGAACTTTTGTTTTTTGATTATCTATTTTAAGATTTAAAGAAATAGAAATTTAGATATTTTATTACCATCATTTATAAAATCTTAAACTTAACATTTAGCCTTGCTTATTCTTAAAATATCTAGTTTCTCTTCCATTAATAGTTGTCTTTTTTCTTGTATATATTCCCAAGAGCATTCTTATCCATAACTGTTCTCCATGCCTTCTTAGTTTGAGCTGTTGCAACCTCTTCATTTTTTCCTATTGTTTCCTTTACTTTTGCCAGTAACTCTGTTTGAAATTTAGGAATTTCCTACACTGCCTTCACAAGTGTTTCCTTGAGCCGTAGTAGTAGCAGGATTTCACTTCTCTTGTATAAATGTTTGTCAACTTTAATTTCTTCGATCTCCATCTTTTCTTATTTCTAATCCCTTAATTCCATTCGCTTTTGCAAATTTTGTTTATTTTCAACTAGCAGTACTAACTTACCATCAATTTCACTTTATTTTTACTCTTGATTCTGGGATTAGCTGTTCTGACTCTGAGATATGTTCCAGAAAACCCTTAGATCTCTCTCCTGAGACACGATACATTTTTAAATGAATTATATACAATATTTATATAAAAGCTTCTATGAATAAAATATATAAATAATAATACTTTAAAATAAACAACCAGAACACAACAAAAGCTTTATTACTTTGAACAAAAATAAGGAATTTTGTTTCTTTTTATATTCTTATTTAAAAGTTAAAATTTAGGTTTTTGTAATTTATTTTAGTAATAAATAGGGATAAAATTTAGATTATACTATGTTTAATTAAAGTAAAGAAACTAAAGGATATCAGAATTAAAGTATATTATTTTATTAAATAGATCTAAAAAAGGACAAGGAGGGAGTCGAACCCTCGACCTCTGGATCTGCAGTCCAATGCTCTACTACTGAGCTACTTGTCCTCTTATTTATCATATCTTCAAGCAAATTTAAATCAATACAACAATAACTATTATAGAGACTGTATAGTAGTAACTCTACAGTCTTTTACCTTACAATAACTTATAGTTCTAAGAATAGAAATTTTAACTTTTTAGTATTTATTTAAAAGAAGATCAAGGCTAAATGAATACGAGCCTAATAATTATTTGTACTATATTAGTCTAAAAATTATAATAAAGAGCTTTGCTAATTTATTAAAAGTTATAGTATATCAGTATACTTATCCATGGAGATTATAACTTATGATATAGATACACTTTTCTTTTTATTTATAACTTAAGTGCAAATAAAAAAAGCCATGAGTACCTTAAACAAAAATTATGGTAGATAATTAAGAAATATCTTTCATCAAGCTTTAAATAAAAGAAGCATCTCACTTTGTTTATTTAAAAATAAAAAGGATTTATAAAAAAGTCCTACAAACGTTACTAATAAGTACAATAAGGATATAAGGATTTATTTAAGATAAAAAGTAAATAATAGTGAAAGATAAGAGTAAGAATTTAAGAAAAAAGAAGCAGAATAAGCTTAAGAAGACACTTATAAGAAAAAAATAAAAATGATATTGATATGGAGTTATAAATACTGATTAGAGACTACTTTGAAGAATAATTTATAAACAAATAAAAATAAAGAAAAGAAATAAGATATAGTAAAGAGTATAAACATTGAAGGATAAAAAATTACCTAAATCTTGAGTTTTTTACAAAAGATAAAGTTGACAAAAAAAGAAAATTTTTAAAGCAATAATTTCGAAGGTATTGGATCTTTTAGGTAACTTATTAGAGGAATGTTTTAGAAAAAAATGGTGAATAAGCAAGAGAGTTGAGAAATTGCTTCATATTTGAAGAAAAATGTTAGTTTACGTAATATAAATTATGTATTAACGAATAATATATAGCTAAGATATTATCTCTTAGCTGATATAATTTGAAGCATTTAATAATTAAATTGAAAGGTTTAAGGTTTAAAAAAATTTGATTTAGACAACAAGAAAATTTTATTAGAAGCACTTGAATTAGTTCAGATTTTGGGAGTTAACACTTTATGAATGTCGTAATTTCATTTTTGAGTTAAGGAAGTAAGTCAAATTGCTACTAACGTTTTTTAAGCCTGTATCTATGATATAAATTAATAAATAGACGCTGAGTTTAAAAATTGTTTAATAACTAGAAAACCAGAATAAATTATTAGATATAATAAGCAAATTTTTGAGCTACTAAACTTAAGAACTACTTATTTTAATAAAAATGGTAGAACAAATTGAATTCGGAGGAGAATAGTACTCCAGAACATGGAACTTATTTCTTAAAAAAGAGCTATTTAAATAATTAATTTTTACTTTAAGAGCATATGGATTTATTTAATTGTAAGAATCGCTTCTTTCAATCAAAGAAATATCAAAGTCTTAAAAAAAACATAAATCAACATTCTCTCTCTCCTACAGTTTATTTAACTTGATTTCTACTCTTCAATCCTCATCTAATACATACAAGAATTAAACTCTGAAAGATAGAAGTATTTCATGAAAATTATAATCTAAAGATTTAAATATTCCATTTACTTTTAGGAAATTAAGTGAGTTATATCTAATCATAAAAATTAGTCTTCTAATATTATGACTACAAACCTATTATTAAAATTATTCTCTAAGGAGTCTATAATACTTGCATATCATAATATATTCAAATGTATCGATTCTTCACATTTACATTTAGAATAGCTAATGAAAAATGGTGGTCTTAGATATCCTACCGAAAAATGTGAAAATAGTTTATCAATTTATAAATGCAACTAATTTCTCCTATGTAAAGCTTATTAAGTTTAGAATATGATGTTTCTAGAAACTTAGACAAATTTTGAAATTATCTAGAAAAATATTAGTTTTAGCCATTCTGATAATTATTTGAATTGAATCTCTATAAAATATAGCTTTTTTTAGTTATTAGCATGCTTACCAAATATATTTTGATTTCCATTCATTACTTGTAACTTAATCAAAATTATAAAACTGAGATATCTTCGTCACGTCATTACAGTATAAGTAAACTTCTTTTCAGCTATTTCCAAGTATTCTTCCTATTGTTGAACTATTTTGTTCCAAACTTTTTTTTTCCTATTTGGAAAAAAATTTGAAAAACTAACAGTCATAATATGTTTGAAGGGAAGTCAGTTTAAATCTACATAGCATGCTTCATTAAAAAATCTTGATTCTGTTTAGAAAGCTTTTCTTGATATGAATCTCATGCTTGAATCATCCATATGTAAAAACATCATTATGTTGATCAGCTTATTCATATCTTATCTGCATATGCTTTAATATTTAAACCATAAGAAAGTTTTATGACTCATCTTATTACAAATTTGAAGGGAAAAGCATCCATTTTATGCTATATTTTTAAAAGTAGCTAAGTATTCTTTTTTAAGTAGCATTTTTTAGCCTAAAAATAAAATGTAAGAAGCCTATTGTAAAACATGTGAAGAACAATTTAACTAAGAGCTAAGAAAGCCTAGAAAATTGGACTGTGATTGCTTAATCTGTGAGAACTGTTTGAAAACAGTTTATAGAATATAAAAGAAGTTTATATGCAGCACTCACAACATTATTACATAAAAACCAATCGAGACACTATAAATAATGAATCTAGAAATCTAGTAAGAATAGAATGTTAGCCTTTAGGACAGCTGCTAGTTACATTTATAGTAGTAGTTAACTCTATATTGTGTATAGGAAAGTTAAAGAATTTGCTTTTAGTGTTAATAAGAATCACATAAAGGACATAGATACATCAGTTCATAAGAGGCACTATAGCAATTAAATAACTATATAGAATCTAGTATCAGGGTAATCAAGGAAAGATTAAAGTCTTACATATCTATTTTGAGTCAATGATAAAGACAGCTAAATTAATAATAGATATCTAGGATAGAAAATATTGTCAAGATACAACAAACTATTAAGCAAAAGCTTTAACAAGCATGTAATGAAGTAATAAAAATTGAATAGTTATAGGTAGAATAGTAGATAAATAGTATCAAAGCTACTTCTGATTACTATCATTAAATAGATAGTCAGATTGATATTATCTCAAGTATTTAATAAGACAGAATCAATTAATGTGAGGATAAGAGGAACTAATTGAACTAGCATGATATCACAATATAGGATAAGTTCTAAAACTTATAATACTAAAATGATAATATGCATGAAAATAGATTGACCTACTCATATCTCTAGGATAAAATTATCACTTATCTAATGGAAAAGCTTTAGCATAGTTAAGCTTGATAAAATATTATTATATAAGGAAACACGATAAAGCATCTATAGTTAACGATATAGGAATTGTATAAAGAAGCTCAAGATTAAATCCTTTTATAAGAAAGGCAATAAAGCTAATATTAAGAATAGATTATATAGCTAAGCTAGTAAATAACACAATAAGAAAGTTAGATAAATGCTTTAACTTTATAAAGTATCGATTAGGTTAAAACTATTTAGGAGTTAAATAAGCAAACATAGAAAATTCAATAGGAGAACATTTAAGCAATATCTGAATAATAGGATATATTAAAAATAAAGGATGACTAAATAAAGCAACAACTTTAGCTAATAAATAACTTAAGACAACTATCCTAGGATTAAGTTAGCTAGATTCAAAGATTAAGATAAGATCTCAACGACATCTAATAGCAAAACGTAAATCTTAGAATACAAATATAAGACTAAGTAACTTAAGAAACAGTAAGAGATAATTTAATTAATGAGCTTAATGATTAGCTTAACAAATCCAAATAAGAAAACACTAACTTAAATAACTAAATTTCTAACCTTAAAATCGGGTAGCATTAATATGAATAAAAAATATAAGACTTTCATTAAGAAAATGCTGCAAGTCAATAAACTATTACATCCCTATAAGAATAATATAAAAAATTAATAATAGAGATAGAAAATTATAAAGAGTAGATGAAGATCTTGCTGAATGAATAAGCTAGTTCAAGAGATTCTAAAGTTGATGCGGAAAAATAAAATGAGGAATAGAGCAACGAATAAGCCTATTAACTATAATTAGTAATTGAGTAATTAAATTAATATAAGTAATAAATTTAGTTACTTTAAGAGAATGGATGACAAGAGGTAGTGCATGAATCTATCTTAAAGTTCAGTTTACAAAAGAGACTTAATAATGATCCACCTAAGATATCAACTTATAAGAGAATATTCTTTTATACAAATAAGATATAATCTTACGAGATAAATAACGCTAATAATTCCTGTAACTATAGCATTGTATCAAATATGATACCTATTCATTTTAATTGATCAACAACATATTAGATCAATGATGATTTATTAATATAGGTCGGAGGAGCAAGCTCTAATACTTATCTTAATAAGATCTTAAGAATAAACACTACTACTACTATTCTAGAAAGCACTAATATTAAAAGCGAAACTAGCCACACTACTATATAAGCATCAACAGATATGATCTAACCAAGAGCAGTATCATAACTGGGATATGATAATGATAATTGTTTGTATATTATAGGAGGTAAGGATCCAACATCGTATACGGAATAATCACATGAATATTAAAATTACTATAACTAGAGTGAAGTATATGATATTAGATAAAATGAATCAAGATAACTAGTTAGTTGTGAAGAATATATAGCAAATAATGGAATATGAGTATAATATTAAAGAATCTGAATTATAGGTGGATGGATACAAAATCAAAATAAAACTAAAGATTTCAAATTATCAAATTCAATATCATCATATGACTTAATAGTAAACGAGTGACATAAGCATACTATATAATTACCAAACCCAGCAAGTAGATTAGTAAGTGTTTATGTGAATGATAATGATTAAGTTTACATATGGGACAATGCAAATGATCTCAACTAAACATATGTATTTGACTAAAAGGCTATAATAAAGGATGGGCAGTAATATCCATATATATCAATAACTTCTGCCTTCTGATATAATGGTATATATTAAAATAATAGACTATGGATATGAAGCAGCGACGACGAATCATAACCTAATGTGATATACACATATGACATAAGAGCAAGTAATAATATTATTGATAAGGAGAGATAGTGGTAATCATTATAACTGAATGAGAGTAGTGAATGAGAAAAGAAATAATATAAGTAAATACATTTATATTAAGCATTAAGTATCAAAATAATTAAAGAAATTAGCTTTTAAAGTAAATAAAAGCTTTTAAAATTACAAAGCTATATAAACATTTATCTGCTATATTCAATTATAGAGTATAATGAAAGCTAAAATAATAATAAAATATAAACCTTATAATACAAAAATGGAAATTCATTAAAAAGCGCTAGAGTAACCTCTAAGCGACTCTTCTATATTTCATTATAAAGATAATGCTTTTACTTAAGAAAAGCATAGGCAGGTGCGCTACTCTATTCAAACAAAAGACCTGGAAGTGTTACAATTAAAATAAGTCAGCTAAGTTTATAATCTACTAAGATAATTATTAAAAAATTGTAGTTAATAACCATTAAATCAGGATTCCACTTAGATAACTAAGTCATTCGTTGAAACATGGACATTAGTTCTAGCGTAATTAAAAAACAGAGGAATGTGCTTACAGGAAGAAAAATCAATTGACGCGTAGATTTCAATGAAAATATCTTAAATATCTTCTGATAAGAAGCATATTTTTGAACTTATTAAATATGGAGGGTAAGAATTATATAGAATATTACTCGTTTTATAAGCAATATGCTTAGAAAATTTAATATACCAATGGCTTGAAAAAAGTTAAATACTTCCTATTTTCAAATAAGGAAGTAAAAATATTTGAAATATCTGGAGACTTATTTCTTTGTTAAATTGTTAGTTAAAAATTGATGATAAGACAATTACTTAAAGACTTTATAATTATATATATGAACAAAATATTTTACACTCAGCTTAGTTTGGATTTCTCCGTAAGTATTCTACTACTTAATATTTTGGATTGTTTAATAAATCATTGATTTATATCGTAGATGATCACGGAAAAAATTACTAATTGCTACTTTATTTAATTTAGAAAAGATATATGAAAGTATAGAAAGGAAATTACTTTTTTATCATTTAAGAAGACTGAGCTTTCCATTAAACTTAATTCTTGCTCTATAATCATTTTATAATATCATTGATGTTAAGTTTATTACTGATGGATATCTTACTAGAATAATAAAGATTAGTAATGTTATTCTATAAGGAAGCAATCGTGGTCCTGTACTTGCAATTCTGTACTATGGCATTGTAATAAGATATTTAGAAGATAATTAAAAGAAACTAGGATATAGTATTTGCTCCAGATCTTTCATTTTGCGTGATTTTGCTGATGATTTAGTTGAATTTACAGATTCCTAAAACAATGCCCAGAAGCTATTAAAAGCCACAGCCAATATTTTTACTTGAGTAAGACTTAATATAAATGCAAAGAAATGTGAAATGATTTAATTTCTGAGAAAAAAGAGAAACAAACTAAAGTTAACTTAAACAATAATGGAATTCCAATCACATAGAACGACTCAGATACTTATCTAGGCTACAAATTGGGTAACAAGTAAAATTATAAAAAACATTTTGAAGGAAAGGTTTCTGTATACAGGAGTATTTTTGAAAACAATTGCTGTACTTTCCAAATATGACATTTTATCTCCAATTAAATTTAAGAACCTTAGAACTTTCATTTTAAAAAAGTAGGATATGGAAGCGATATAACATCTTGAGAGGTAATGTCAGGAATAAAAAGAATGTTTAGAAAAATTACTATATCACAAAGATTTATATCAATATTAGCTTTAAAATCTTCTTAATCTTCCTTTAATTATTTTTTCTTATTGATCTAATTGATTTCCATTTATCCACTCTTCAACATGTAAATTTATGCGTTTTTACTGAAAATTTGAAAATAGAAATTATGTCTTATATTCTATGTCTGCTAAACTTAGTATAATTTATTTCAAGAAATACACTTTGATTATTTTAAATTGATTACATGAATCTTAAAACTGTAGACATCCATGTATTTCTTTAAAAGCATTCTTATAAAAATTGTTCTTTCACTCTTAGAATAATATGCTAATTAAATTCTTTATATTTGTCATACTTTCAATATCAATTTTATATTATTCAAGGCTTTTATTTATGTATTTCATATATGGCAACTTGTATTGCTTGCATTTAGAAAACAAGAATGCTATATTAGAGTTCTGGTTTTCTCTACTGGTTTGTTCTAGTTTAAAATAAAAACGCATGAATTTTAATATAGCCATGTGTGCAAACGGAAATCAATTAAGATTAATGAAGTAAGATTCATTGAATGCCGATTAAGGAGATTTAAATGCTTTCCTTGAAATGAGTCTTTGTAATTTAGTTATTTAAGCTTTCATTACTTTAAGTTCTGACATGATATTTCAAGGGGTTATATCGCTTCCATATTCTATTTTAGTAAAAATAAACGTTCTGCATAGTGTTTAAAAATTGAGTGGTGATACTACTCCGTACTTAGAAAGAATTACTGATGCTTTCAAAACTGCCTACTCTGAAGTCAGATACTTTGCTTGCACAGTGTAGTTTATAATTTTATTTATTTCCCAATCTGTATCCAAGATATGTAATTACGTTCTTTTAAACAATAGGAATTCCATTAATATTTAAATTTATCTAAATTCTATTTTCTTTCTTTTTTAAGAACTAAATTACTTCACATTTTTCCACATTTATATTTAGTTTTACTCAAGAAAATATTTTTAGTGGCTTCGAGTAATTTTTATGCATTTTACTATGAATTAGAAAGCTTAATTAAATCATCTGCAAAGCCACGAACCACAAATTTCTCTAGCAGATATTACAGCCATATTTATGTTATTTTTCTTCTAAGAATCTAATTACCCTATCATAGTAAAGTATTGTAAGTATAAGTCCATAGCTGCATCCTTAAATACTCCGTTATTTAACTTAAGTGATTTTGTAATATTACCATCATTAAGGAACTTAGCATCAATATTTTCATAAAAAGATACAAGTGCTATTATCAATCCCAGAGGTAATCTAAGTCTTCTTAGATGGTCGAATAGCATTTTCCTTGGTATACTGTAAAGCATTTTTTCACCGTCTATTCAAGTAACAATTAGCTCATATGACCTTCTACGATGCAAGTCAATAATCTATTAAATTGTTTAAATTTGTTATGATGTCGATCTTTTCCGATAAAAGTCAAATTAAGCTTGATGAATGATATTTCTTTCATATATTAAATTATATAGTATTTAAGTTAATACTTTATCATATATTTTAAGTAAGTAATTTAGTAGGGTTATTGGTCTTCAATTTCTTCAGACACTTTTACTTCTTTTTTTAAAAAGGTAAAATATTAATTATTTTAAATTAATTTGATATTGTGAGTGTTCTTAGCATATTGTTACTAAAGCTTGTAACTATATTATTTAATTCCTATCCTCCATATTTAATTAATTAAGCTTTTAAACCATCACTACCTGAGTCTTTGTTATTTGCTAATTGATTTATTATTTTTTATTTCAGATTCTTTAAAAATAGGAGTTTCTTATAAGTGACAAAGATAAAAATTTATAATAAAAGGTTTATTTTTATATATTATTCTACTTTTTAAAGAAGAAGATGAAATCAAAATTATGTTCTTTATAATTAAAAAAATGAAATATAAATAAATAAATTTGATTACAGAGCGCGTAGCACCTCGTTGGTGCGCAGCTCTTTAATAAATGTTTCAATAAATGTCTATTTCTTCAAGTAAGCCTTCAGGTAATAAAAATTCTTCTCTTATTAGTTCCATATCTTCATCATTTTCTTCTTCATTATCTCTTGTTCTTCTGTCTTCTATCTATCTACGTTTTATTGATTCTTTGTTACAAGCGTCCATTATTTTTTTTTACATACTTTGCTAATTTTCGTTTCTAATTCTTTTCTTCTTAATCAAGCTTTTATAAACTCATAAAAATTATCCTTTTCCTGCTCTATAATATTTTCCTATTTCTTTTTTTCATTCAATTTTCTTTTCTAAGTATCCTTTTTTTCTTTTTTCTAATATGTTTTTGATATAATCTTTTATTATCAAGTCAGTTTTAGCTCTTTTTTACTCTTCTTAGGTTCTAATGAATTTTTCGAATTTTACCGTACCTCATATTATATCAAATAGTTCCATTCCTTGTCTCTCTACTCCTATTGTTCTTAACTTTCTAATACATATTTATCTACTTTCTTCGTATTCTGAGCATTTTTCTATGATATGCCTTTTGTTTTCTCTTGCATCATTACAGAAAGGGCATTTGCTTGTCGCAACTAATGATAAATAACTAAAGACGAAATAAAAAATGATTTAGTTAATAGAATGTATTATTAATGATATTTATTGTGCTATTTTTCTGATTTCTCATTAAATATTATATAAAAAATGGAAAATTTCTGCAAAAAATCTCTTATAAGCAGGAACCATCCCAATCAAATTACGATTAGCAAAACATACTCTAAGCTGTGTAAATGGAAAATTTTAAGCTTTTATGAAATGTATAAGAGCTTGAAGGAAAAATTGCATACTTAATGTCTAACATATAAACAATAAAAAATGAAAATTTCCAATCAGTTAATATGAGAATTGAACAAATAGAATCCAAATTCAATCAATTGATGGAATAGACTGAAAGTTTATTTCTAAATAATGCAGCAACAAATGATCCCCATAATGTGGAACCAAATCCACAAACAGCAAAAATTCTGATAGTAAAGAATAGAAAGTAATGCTGTTATTGCAGAAATATGGTCACATTTTAAGGTATTGTTGAAAATTTTAATAAAAATAAAAACTTGAAAGCTTTAAGTTATGAAAATCCTTAAGTAATTTATACTGCACTCCGGAAGGTCTATTATATAGAAAAAGACGTACATAGGAAATGAACTCTTGAAGAACATCGCATTTACTCAATAAAGAAGAAATTTTAATATGTTTGGAATAAAACTCGATTGAAGCAAGATACTTTAGTTTAAAAGAGCGAACGGAGTCTTCAAGATATGTATTCTAAGAAGAAGACTCAAAAGAAATTGAAAACGGAATAACACTTAAGACAATTTTAAACTTTAATCCTTTTGATTAGTGGCAAACCAAATAAAGGTGAATCTCGTTAATAAGTTATGTTATGCTATAATTTATCTTTCATCGCTTAAAATAACCCTTCATTAAATAATTATTTTTGCTTATTTATTATAATAGTTTTAAAATTAAAAATTGAAGAATTTAATAAATATAATAGAAATTATTTAATTGATTTAATCATAGTTTAAACATTTAGTTCTATTTTATCATTTAATCTTTCATAAAACTTCATAAAATTTTAAACTTTTTTATCTAATTATTCAAAAATAGAAATTAACATGATTAATAAATGAAAATTAGTTAATAGTTAAATTCTCTAAACTTAATAAAGACAAATGCTTAAAATAAGTTTAATTATCTTTATCTTTTAAATAAGTTTCTTATGCGCTTAATTTTTATATTACGATTAGCATTTTTTCATTCTAACTGAAATACAAATTTTAAACACAATTAACTTATTTATTTTTTGTCTTACTATTATTGTATTCAATGCTAATTTTATTGTATATAAATTAAGATTTATTATTATATATAAATAAATAGGGGGAGCGATCTTCCACCTGAAACTGACTTAAAATCTGTACCAGGAAGTACCCCATAAGTGAAGAACCAAACAAAAATCTTGGTAGGAGACAAAAAAAGAAAAGACAAGATCGAAGAGGCTTTTAATAGCCTTAATGATGAAAGATGCTAGATTCTTAGGTATCTTAGGGTAGCATTCCGATCGGGGCACTATAGAGAAAAAAACTTACGAAGGAATGCTAGCATTATAAAAAACTTCAACAAGGAATTTTTTAACTTTAAAAATCTTTAATAAAAAATGAGCTCTATTGAAGTGCTACGCACTCTATAATATTATTTGTTATTAAGTTATTTTTTTAAAACTTAATAAAGATAAATAAATATGCTAAAAATAATAAAAAAACTAATAAAATAAAAAATAATATCTTAAATGCATTTTAAACTTTAACTAATAATTAAAATTTATTTTATTTTTTAAATAAAAGATACTCAATTAATATAAGTATTCATAGAATACAAAATTTAGTTCTATTATAAATTAATCAGAAAAACATTTTTTTAATAATCATTGCAATTAAAACCAAAATTAATGTATAAAAATCTTTTTGCTAGTCGATTAGTCTGGAGAATTTCAGAATTTCAGAATTTCAGAAAGAATTTAGAAATATAAAGAATGAAAGCATAACTCCGAAAAGTATTTTTCTTTAATTTATAATAAAAACTACCTTTATATATATTTAAAAGATTTTTAACTATAATAAAATTTTATGGCTAGGAATAAAAAATTTCAATTTTTAATCTAAATTAAATCCTAAATAAAGAAAACATTGAATTAATACTATTTAAATTATCTAAAATATTATTAAAATCTAGTAGTTTTTGAATACGATTCAATAAAATTAATCAATATGTAATAAAAATAATAAAAATAATATAAAAAAGTGTAAAATAACCTATCTCTAAATAAATAGTACATTGAAAATAATATAAAAATAAATTTTAATTTTTGAACCAAATTTAATCAAAATTAAATTAACTTATCTCATAATATAATCAAAGTATAAAAATTAAATTAAATCAGATTAAAATTAAATGAAAAAAAAAATTAATAATAAATAAATGATTAAAGTGCCTTCACCATTTTTAGGTTAACCACTAGTTTAAATGTTCAATACTGATTAATAAATACATTAAAAAAAAATGAGTCTTGGCAGGTTGAATCTCTTAGAACTACCCAAAACAAAAGGTCATTCCATTCCAGGTCCGAGGATTAGATAAAAGCAGAGGAAGACAAAATCGATTTTGGGTACTTAACTCCCCAACCTCTGATGAAGCTATCCTTTTATTCACCCTTCAATCATGGCTTGAGTACCTTCAATGATTCCACCTGCTAAAGCAAGCAACCAATTAAAAAGATATTATATAATAGAGTTATAAAGACTATAAATAATTATCAAAGTAATAAATCAAGCTTAATTTTTAGAAATCTTAAGGAATAGTAAAAAACATAAAAAAATGAATATGACTAAGTAAAATAATTTCAGGTAATTGCTAAATATAAATTAATTAGTACAAATTTAGCTTAAAGGAATTTATTTTAGTATATAGTTTTATAAAATAAATCATAATAAAAATTATATAGCCAATGAATGGAGATAAAGAGCTTAGTATTGATAGGTTTCTAGCTTTAAGTAAATAATAAAAGAAAATATAAAGTCTTAAAATTAAACTATTTTAAATTTATTCTTCATAATATTTATTAAATCTTACTATTCAAATTTTTTTTTAATAAATAAACTTTCATAACTATCATGTATTATTATTATTATGAATAAAAGTGTTTGGCCTTCTTGTAGGTATTTCAAACTATTTCTATCCTGCCTCCAGATTGCTCCGGAGGCTAAAATTAAATGTTCGCACTCCACCCACTGTCCTGTATAATTTATTGCTAGTTTTACTCATTCAAAAAGTGTAACTGTGACTCTTAATAATTTTAAACTTTTTTTAATTATGAATAATTCAATTAAACTAGTAGCTTATATCTAAATTACAAAAGTTTTAGATAGTGTTCTGAGATATAGTTTCTTCTGATTTTAAATTAAAATAAATTACTTCAATATGTTAGGATAGTGTTGAAAGTACAGGTTCATTACTACTTTCTTACAAGATTAAATTGTTTTTCTCAAATTTTCTTATTTAATATTCATAAAAAATAAATATTTCACAATGCTAAATAAGAAGGATTCAATATTTTTTGTTTTATATCTCTAATTTTGTTCTCCTCTTTCTAATTAAAAATATTTGATTATTTTTTTTATTTTCCACTTACACTTATCTCTCACTCCCTTATTCCATTTTTTTCAAATTTTTTTTACCATCCCAGTATCCTTCTATTGTATAAAAAATTGAGCAAAAGCACTCTCATTTTTATCTTCTTATCCTTATTTATTTAAATGAATAGAGACTTACTTCTTTTTCTTTTATTTTATTTTCTTTTTTTTTCATTTCATTTTTATTCATAATTTCATTCCTCTCAATTTAGTACTTTTTTATTATCCCTTCTTTTCTTAATGCTTTTGAGCTTTTTTCTTTTATTTTTGCCTTTTTTTTTGATCATACACACTTTTCTTAACTCCAAACTGTTTTCTTTCTTACACTCTTATTTATAATTTTATTAAGCTCTTAATTTTAAATAATTCATATTAAATGTAACTTTTAATTCTCTTTTTTTAATTAAATTTGCTTTTTCTCTTACTTCACTTGCTTCTCTTATTTCTTATTTATTTTTATTCATTTTTATAATTTGTTTGTCTATTTCTATCAAAATCTAATTTTTTGTTTAATTTTAGCTTCCTTACTGACTTTACGTAACTTTTTTACTACTCAATATTTTTACATATTTTTTATCACATTATCTTTTAGTTTCTTGCTTTTTCTCTACTTCTCAAGTTTTATTTTTAAATTCTCTTAAATATTTTTAATATTTGTATATTAACTTCAATCTAAAAAACAGTTACACTTTTAACATATGTGAATATTTATAATGCTGGATAATATTTCGATATACATCCTCACATTTTTATATCTATAATCTACTTACACTCTCTTTTTTAACTATTTCATCTACTATTAGTTCTTTATTTTTCGGTTCTCTTATCTCTTTAGTACTTTTTATATTATTATTAAACAGTTGATTTATTATTTCAAATATTTTTATTATTTATATACTCTACTTTATTATAACTCTTATTTTTAATTTATTTATCTAACTCTAGAATTTTAATCTTCTATATATTTTTATTTATTATTAAAAACTCTCTTCATTTCTTATTAAATTTTGCAAACCAAATGTTTATGTACTTTTTTCTTTATTTATACCTTAGATATTTTACTAAAGTATTTGGTTTATTTTATTTTAAATGAATATATTAATTTTCAAAATGCTTATCTAATTTAAGTAATCTTAAAAATATTAAATATTATGTTATATTTATAAAATGTACTTACTAATTAATACTCTATATGCATTTAATACTCTTTTATAAAAATACTTATATATTTGTTCTTTCTCTCTTTCTCATTTATCACTTAATTTTAATTCGATTCTCCTCCATTCTCGCCCAAACCATTCCTTTATGTCATATGCATATATCACATTAGGTTCGGAATGATATTCACTACTCCACATTCACAGTCTATTATTATAATATATGCCATTATATCAAAAGGAAGCTGTTGATTATGGATATTATTACCCATCCTATATTATTACCTTTTAGTCATATAGACATGTTTACTTGAGCCAATTACCTTTATCCCATATAAAAACTGATTCATTCTCACCCACATATAGACTTACTAAAGAATTTGCTGGCTTAGGCAATTAAATTGTATGCTATTGTCACTCATTTAATATAATATCATATGATGATATTGTTCTTGTTGATCTGCAATCTTAGTCTTAATTTTAATTTTATACATCACCACCTATAATTCAGATTCTTTAATATTATACATATATTGCATTGTAAGCTATATGATCTTTGTAACTCTTCAGAGATTTTGTTTCATTTGCTATTATGTCATATACCTCACTTTAATTTAAATAATTGTAATAATATTGAGAATCCGATGTTAGATCCCTACCTCCTATGATATACACTTTACTGTCATTATCATATCCCAATTATGATACTAAAGCTCTAGGTTGTATTAAATTTGCATAAGTTTTAATAGTAGTATTAGTATAGCCGTCGGTGCTAGTTTTAGTGCTTTTGGTAGTATTAGTGATTTATAAGATCTTGTTGATATATGTCTAAGTATCATATCCTCCAACTTATATCATTAGATCTTCATCGATCTAATATGTTGATGATCAACTCCCTTTTATAGGTGTCATATTAGATACAGTACTATAATTAATCGATTTATTAGAGTTGTCTATATAGTAAGTCTAAATCTTGTTAGTATCAAAAAATATTCTCTTATATGTAGATATCTAACATGGATCTTTATTCTTTACCCTTATTATTCTAAAATTATAAACGGATTAATTTGTTATCTCACTCCAATTACTTATTTAAATAGATTAACCAATATAATCACTCAAGTTTTACTTGTTTATTTGCAATTCTTATGTTTAATAATAATATTCTCTATTAATCCTTTCCAGTGCTCCTTTGGTAATTATTATTTTCTCTTACTCATTCAATAATATATTTATCTACTCTTTTAATTAGTCTCTCTCTTATATTATTTTTTGTAATTAATCTTAAAGTGAGATAATAGTATTTTGGTAAATAGTAAGATCCTATTAATATTTGACTTCTTATTATTAAAGTATTCACTTTTATTATTCATTCAGCTTATCATTTAACAGACGGATTTCTTATTGGAAATTGCTTATCTATTCAGCAAAATCAGTGATTTATTTATCCTTTATTGTCTCTTATACAATCTTATCTTATATCTACTATCTAAGTTATTAGCTTGCTTACAAAGATTAATTTAAGTCTTAATCTAATTTTTAAATTTTATTATCTTTATCGTAAGATTACTACTTTAATTAATTGATTCAGTTAGCTTACCACTATATTTAGTCCTCCTTATTCTTTAGGTTTATTTAATTTTAAATCTCTTTTTATTTAATAATTTTTAGAATTTAGTCATTTAAATCTTATAGTGTCTTAACTAAATTGACACCTTTTTATCTTAAAGCATTTATCTAAGTTTCTTAGTGTGCAATTTATTTACTTAATAATGAAATGAAATTTTGAAAGTCTTATTATCGTACTTCTTTGATATGCGTTAAATCTTGAGTTTCTTTATTTAACTGCTTTATTGCTTATTGTAATTGCTTTATCTTATTTGCTTATGTGATATTTACTTAATAAACTTAGATATGATAAAGTTGCTCCATTAGCTTTTTTAAAATTGTATTTTATAGAATTTAGATACTTTTATTTTCTAAGCTTTATATATTATAAGATTATGTCACATCTTAGAATTTATCCTATACCTATAACTCAAGCTTGATAATTTAATCCCTAACGTTCTCACATTAATTGATATTATCTAGCTACTAGATTGAGAGTATCTCTATCTAACTACCTATTTGATGATAATGATCAAAAGTATCTTTAAGTAGTTATATTTATTGATCTACTTGGAATTACTAATCATTCCCCATCTCTTTAAAGACTTTTTAAAATTCTTACTTTAGTTCTAATAAAAGCTATATCAGCTATCTTCTATTAGTTATCTATTCTTCTTTTATGCTTCTCTAATACTGATTTAAAATAGATATATAATGGTCTAATCTATGCTTGACAGATCTAATACTAGATTCTATGTAGCTCTTTAATTGCAAAAGTGCTTCTTATGAGTTGATACATCTATGTCCTTGATGTAATGTTTACTCACATGATACGCAGATTCTTTAAAAGTCCTAAAAACAATATAGAGTTAACTATTATTACTGATGAATCTAACATTTGTCCCGAAGACTGGGTAGCTATTCTTATTAGATAGCTAGATTTAGAATTCTTAATGTCTCTATTGACTTATATGTCGTAATATTGTGCTTACTGCAAGCGAATTGTTTATAAAGGTCGTATATGCTTTTCAAGCATGTCTCACATAACCTACAACCACAATCTAATCTCATTTGCCTTTTAAAGCCCTTAGTTGAACTCTTCTTCACATATCTCACACTTAGCTGCTGAAATTTTATCTTAAATGAGCAAAAACAAAAATGGTACTAATATTTTTCAAGCAGATTTCTAAATAAACGAATTGAAATTTAATTAATATTCCTTCATCAAATTTAGTATAATATTTACCAAATCAAGATAGAATTAATAGCAGCTTAGTTTATTTAATTTAACTTTAAGAGTATCAGTCTTCAATTATCATTATTCCCAACCTTCTATTAAAATAATTCTCTTAATTGTTACTAATACATACACATCATAGTATGTCAGCAGCTTATATAATTTATACACTAAATGGAAGATATTTCATTCTATATACTTTTTATTGCTTATTATTTAAACTCTTATTTGTAAAATTATAAGAACAGATGTAAATAAAATTTGAGAAAGTTAAGCAAAAATGTGATAAAATACGAGAAATAATATATAGAAAGAAGAGTTAGATATTAACTTTAATAACTTACTATGAAAAAATCGAAGATATATTCAAGAAAGATATTTTACCACCTCCTATTATTAAAGGGGTAAGCAAGACTGTCAATTCACTAGTGAAAGTTTTCTTTAAAATACAAATGCAAAATTAAATGTTTGACATTCTTTCAACCTCTTTCCCATCAGCCTCTAGATTGTTCTAGAGGATAAATATAAAAATTTAGATGTCTCTACAACTCTTCTCCTTGCAATGAATACTGTCACTTATGTATTCTTTTGCCTAGATAATGATTGGTATCTTTGATCTTGTATATTTTTCCAAATTTGTTGCAAAATAAACTTTCTATTTCTCTTGTTATTTTTAGTTGTTGCTGTATCTTCTTTTTATTCTCCAACTTCTTCTAGTAGTTTCAGTATTCTTTTTAAATTATTTAAATTTCAAGGATCTTTTCCATAGATGCGTTCATGAGTTACAATAACAACATCTTTTTGATTCTCTTTTAGTTTTAAATCTCGAAATATTTTCTCCTTAAATTATCATTTTGTAATTTCCTTATTCTTGTAGGTCCATTTAGCACTACAATTTTTTGCTGGTTTTCTTCTATTTTTTCTATTTTGTAGACAATTTTTTTCTGTTTCTATTGCTAGTGTTTTGATTAATTATTTGGTCTTGTGAAATTTTCAAAATGCATTAAAGTCTTTTTTTAGGTCATGAGTCTCGATTCCACTTCCTTGGTAATTTTAAATTTTTCCATCGATCTCTTAATAACTTTCTTCAGTTTTTGACCTCTTCCTAGAGATCTAGCATAATTTTTATCATCTATTTATAACTTATTTACTACTCTATGGTGAGGTTGGAGATTTCCAAGTGCATTATATTTTTGCCTATTTCCTAGGCTTTTCTTCAGAAGTGGGATTCGATTTGAAGAATGACCTTTTGGTTCCCTTTTCTTGGTTCTAACCTCTCTAAGAGGAGCTGACAAGGAAGCAGAAAATTAGCGAATTTAAGACCTAAATCAAGATAACATTCTATATATGGATCTTTCTTATTTAAAAATAGAAAATTCTTGAAATGAATAAGGAAGAAATGGTTAAGGTGATACTAGCTCTTATCAGCAAGATTTAGGATCTGGAAAAATAAGTCAATGATCTTGCTAAAGACCATAAGAAAATAGCGCAATAGACTAGAAAAACATAATAAATTAGAAAATTCTAAGTGGTGATATAAAAATTGAAAATTGAACATTCAATAATCAATAATCAAGACTTAAGTAAATTAAAAATTAAAAAGATAATTAAATGTAGAATTTGCAAAAAAATTGGACATTATTGAGAAAAATGTAAGGAGAGAGAAAGAATAGAGAAGAAACTTGAAGACAAGATCTGAAAGGAGATTTACTCCCATTTATACAGCATCGACAAGAATATCTATAAGAAGAAATAAAGAATTTATGAGCTGTTCAAGAAAACCTTTAAGAGTAAAGTCTGGAGTAGATAGAGATATAAGGGAATTAGTAGCGAGCTAGGGAAATTTATTATTTTAAGCTATAATGAATTAATAATTACAATACACAGGATTAAATAAGAAAAGCGAAAGTTAAAAAAACACTTAATAAATCAGTAATTATTAAATTTTTTATAAATTAGAAAAAAACAGAAAAAGTAGCACATAACCTTTGTATTTTATAAGAAGTTAAAACAGAGAAAAATATAAGCAAAATAAATTTCTTACATCAGCTAAGATGTCTTAGTAACAAGAAGAAGCTGCTATGGCTTAGTAAATATCTAAAAATGGTAAAAAATTTTAATGATAAAGAAATTATGTAAAAAGGAAATTGATAGCAGAAATAAAAAAAGAATGATTTAAACCTTATAAAAGAACGTTATTCAGCTATAAACTAATATCAGTATTTCATAAATACCATGAAAATAAGAATTGCTTTATAATATAAATTAGCAAAACTTTTTTTGCTTGATATTCTATTACTCTTATTATTAATAACTTTAGTATTTTGACTTTTTTATTTCTATCATCGATCTTATATGAAAATTTCTAGTTTAAAAGTAAATTTCTTATTGTGATATCAAGAGTTATTAAAATCAAAATTTTTCATTTCCAAATGTAATATTTAAGCTTTATTTCTTTCATACTTCAGGAAAATAGTTTACCTAAAGCTAATTAAATAAAATAAAAATAATAGAAAATTTAGTTATCTATTTAAATGAAACTCTAGCTTTTGTCTAATTATTTTATAGAAGATTATGAGGCAAATCATTTTCTAGGAGAGTAAAACTTCATTCGTATTACAAGCTTCTTCCAAAATCGCAGAAAATTGAATCTCCTCTAAATTAAAGTATTTATATAATTGGATCTAGATATCGAATAAGAAGTATAGATTAAAGGAAGAGGCAAAGTTAGATCGAACATATAAAACTAAATGCCATTGATTAAGTAATTTCGTTACATGTTAGACTATATTATATAAGGGTTTATTTCAGTTGCATCGTTAGAGTACTGAAGATTAAATTTATAAGGCAAAAATTAGGCTAGTTGACCTTAAAGTATAAATAAGCAAGTTTCCTAGTAAATAAATTGCTTAGTTTGTAAAAATATCTAAGCAATTTACTAGAATAACTTCAGATTAAACTCTATTCTTAAGGAAAGCAAATCAGTTTCAAAATATTTAATGACAATACTTAATTATGCTATATACTTTATTTAGCAGTGTGTGTAAAAGCAAGTGAGATTTCAATATAGCCGAGTGTCAAGCATGAACTGCAAAAGTAATTGTTACAAATAAGGAAAAAAATGAAATTTAAACAAAAACAACAGAACTGAATGTTGAGTAACCATTTTATCTTTATTTGCAAGAGATTCCTTGAAGATAATATCCTACAATATAACAAAAAAAGTTAAATCTGAACTTGATGTACAAAGTAACAAAGCTATAATCACTGAAGAGCAAGTACAGTATACGTTCGCATTTTTTTAAATAAATGAGATCATAGAGCGCGTAGCACCTCAATGTGCGCAGCTCTTTAATAAAGATTTTTAAAGTTAAAAAATTCCTAGTTGAAGTCTTCCACAGTGCTAGCATTCCCTTGTGAGTTTTGTCTTCTATAGATCCACGATCGGAATGCTACCCTAAGAGACCTTATTATCTTGCATCTTTCGTCATTAATACTACTTGATACCTCTTCGATCTTGTCTTCTCTTCTCTTCTCTTGGCTTGTTCTTCTCCTATGGGGTACTTCCTAGTACCAGAGTTTAAGTCAGTTTCAGTTGGAGGATTGCTCCTCCCTATTTATTTATTTAATAAAATACAGAATTGCATGATTCTCAGATAAGAACAAATCATGGGTATATTCTATCAAGCAAAAATGGCATAAAGTTTCAATTTTCCACGCAAATATCTCAGAGGAGGAGAGCAAATTTAACATATTCTAGTATTGTCAATCCATTCAGTACTTGTACAAGTGCTTTGACTAGAATTATCCAGTCTAGATTAATAAGAAGTTAAACATGCAGTACATGTATTTCCATTTTGAGAGCAAATGAAGCAGTTAACAAGATGAGCAATACAAAGTTAATATCTTCTTGCTCCATCATCTCATTTGTTTATAGTATAAGTGCCTTGACGAGAGATATCTAAGCTTAATTATTTGTTGAAGCACAAATAGTGCCTATTCCTATATATTTTACACAAGTTACGAAATTTTATATATTTGTGCTACAAACAACACAAACTTAGGCCGAATTATAGTAGCCAAAATCACTAAATGCTTAGCATAATTTTACTTATAATCTCCATCCAAAATCTGTTATAAAACTTGTAGAAGCAATATAACTTTTACAGGTTGCATAGATTGTTTAAGGACATGCGACACAAATTTCTGAGTAGTCATAATAACTTGTTAAGCAAACAGCTTTGGATACTGAATAAATACCTAATATTTTGGAAAAATTAGAAGTAAAATTTGCGTTGATTCACAGAATTTTATAGATATTGGTGTACAAGTTTGGTAATTTGTCAAGGTGCATTCAATATGTCTATTTCCACCATTACAATAATATCCTGCAACTCTTTCCATACATTTAGCATTAGAAATACCAGTACAATTATAACGACTAGAATCATATGAGGCAAAATCGCAAGGATTAATACAGCATACTATGCAATATTATGTACAAGAATTATCAAATTTAAATTCTTCATATCTGAGCAATAGAACTTTTAATTACTCTTGTAAAAAGGATTTATATTAAATCTTCAGTAAAATCATCAGAGATAAAAAGTTCTGATGCTACTAGATTTTCTCCTTAAATAATTTATCAGATTTATCATTCGAGAAAGAACATATTATTAGTATTTTAGTTCTTATATTAGCAATACGAATTTTTTTATGAAAAAGCATAAAATTCAAATTCCATTCTCTTGTGATTCCAGAATTAATCAAATTCTAATTTTCAGCAAAAATAAATCTTACGAAGGATCAATCTTCATAAGTTACTGTGTTCTTAGATATTTGTTATTCACCTCCATTATTTTTGCATGATCTATAACTGTATTACCTCCATTCTTTTATATGCTTAGAATTAAATATTGCATCGTATTTTTCTCTATCAAATATACTCTCATTCTTTATTAGTACTATTAACTGAAATTTCTATAATATAATCAATCTAAAAAATTCATTAAAGCATTTTAAACTTATACTATTTAAGCCTTTCAAACTATAAGCACTACTTCAGAATAAATATCTTTAGCATACTAAAAATGATAAAGTAGGCTTTTATTTTAAGATAGCAAATATAAAAATAAAATTGGGATGAAGTTTCTAACCTTTAGATTTTGAACCTCTAATAATATAATTAAATTAGCTTTGCATAAACATAATCACCTTAGTAAATTAACTCTAATTAAGCTCTAACTTAGTTTTTAAACATCTACACAACTTTAGAATTATAGATAAAAGCAACTTTCTATAGAATTGGTCATTATACTTATATTATTAATACTTCATCTATTTTATATATTATGCAATAATAATCTTTATTTTAAGTTTCTTTCAGTTAACTTAATAATTTATTTAGGTTAGTAGAATAGAAGAAAGTAATAACTTATATGAATTAGTAAGTATTTGATAACTAAAAAAGCATGCTTGGATTAATTCCAATTAGAGTAATTTTTTAATTAAAGCTTTAATTTTCTTTCATTTATGGAATTAAAAAAAATAGCTAATTATCTTATTTATTTCTAATGCTTAAAGTTTTATGATGTTTCAAGACATTTTCTCAAAACTCACGATTTTTATGCAACTATTAGGGTTCAGTAGCGAAACACCAGGATAAAATTTGTTGTCTACAAAATCAATATCTTTAAAAGCTACTCCACAATCACGATAATTTAATGAGAAGGATATCTTTTTATTCTTTGTATTTACTAGCATTTCTATTAAATCTCCGTGCTTAATCAGCATTCCAAAATTTCCCTTATTTATACCTCAACTATACTTAAGACAAGTCCTCCTTGAAAGAATAGGCAGTAACTTTCTATCATTTGACCTATATTTTTTTAATTTTTTTATCATTTGACAGAATTGGACACAATTCCAATCATTAACTAACTGAAGTGAAATACTTAGAAGCGAATTTTATAAATTTAACCATTTTCTATTAGTTTATTTATTAAAGCGTTTCCTCATCCATTTATTGTATTTTAAATAGTTTTGTTGAATTCTGAAAACAACATATTTTTACCACTATGAGTACTGCTAAATCCAAAATCCTCTTTCTTTACTATATTTTATTGGATTTGCTAAACAACTGGTTTTATCTCGAGAGGTTTCTGATTTTGCTTCTAAGATTCTTATTTTGGAGCTTAAACTGAATCCTTTTATTAAATGATCTCCTTTTATTCACTTTTTAAACTACTTTCTTGCTTCTAAGGCAGAGCTGGTTTTTTAATTTCCTCTTAGACAGATTTATTAGGAAGGTTCAAATGTTGAAGAAATTGGGTTTAAAACTAAATGACGGTTAATCCTTTAAAGAAGTCAAATATTTACTTTAGCAGTGATTGAATTTAGTTCCCATATAATATTTTAAACTACCCATTTTCAAATAAAAGGTTTATCTAGTTTTAAAGCTACTGAGCTTTCTAAACTATTTAAGTATCTATCACTTCTTTTAGAACCTAAAACTCAGCTTTAATATCAGGAATTTTTAGTATCTGCTAATTATGATCGAAGCATTCGAAGCAGCAATCAAAACAACAAAACTTGTTATCTCTTTTGCAGAAGAAATGAATAGCATTTTCTTTTTAACAGTCACATATAAATTTCTACTAAATGATGCCAGCCTTTAGAGCTAAGCCAAGGATGCATTTGTTAACTGGAAGTTAATTTATTTGCAAATTTTGATGTACTTCTTGACATCTGATGCACTTAAAAAAATGCTTAGGCTGGAATTCTAGGTTGATGCACATTGAACAGAAAGTATCTCCGCATGGTAAGAACAAAGGTTTGCGATCTTTATCATCAAATACTTTGTAGCATATACCGCAGGAAATATTTTCTTCCATTTTTAGATTTACTCTTAATTTATTTCAGACTTAAAAACAAGCTACTTAAAGCTCTCTTCTTAAAGAGAAAAGAAATAAAAGGCTTGCTTATGATATTTATATTTAGCTATAAGAAGATGACTTCAATAGCATATATTATACTTCAATATCATCTTTATTTGCTATTTCATTTAAAGCTTGAGGAGATAATAATAATATCTTAACTAACTTGGTTGCTTTCAAAATTATATAGACACTGATATCGAATCCACGATCTACTGAGTGTAAAGAAGTTGTCATAGATACTAGTCCATGCTTACTCTTATTGTTTATATGAACATAATTGTTTAATCATTTGTTTGTCCCTATTTTAGATTAAATTAAAACATAACCTGATTTTAGTAATTTAGATTTATTAGTTAAATAAATATAGATAAACGAATTAATAACTACTTTTTTAGTCTAATTTTAAATTCTATACTGAACTAAAAAGCATCAAGCTTATAAGCATATTTATTTCCTAAAATCTATTTGTATATTTCTACTCCTATAATTTAATAGTTTGCTTATATTCTTATTAAAGGTTCTTCTATTGGTTTTAATCATAAAAGTATTTATTTACTCTTAATTAAAAGATAATTAAATTTTCGCTTATTTAATTCCAAATTTCTCATTTTAGATTGTATTCTTTATTTTAGATTTCTTAATTTTAAACTGAGGATGCTAAGAATAAAGAGATGAGTTAAATAATTTGATCATATAACTTTAAGCATTTCATTTGAAATCCTGAGGGTTATTTTCATATAATGAATGTGTTTAACTTATTTTTTAAATATTATGGTTTGACTAATTTTTTGCCTTTCTTTTTACATTTCTCTACCACTTAAAAAATCCTTACAAATTATTAGAAAAATAAAGGAAGCTAATACCATAAACTTAACAGGAAGCTTGCTTATATTTATAGCCTTTAATTGAGTTTAACTTAACTATTACTTGCTAATCATTTAATTGAGAAACAAGCATTTAACCTTCTATCTATTTTAATAATTATTCGTACTCTTAATCTTAAGCTAATAAGTATTTACAATCAAAGCAAAAATGGAAACATTTCAGTGCTTTTCTACGATTTACACTGTAGTCTTTGCTTAACGAATTTAGATTACCAAATCATTGATTTTTTTGTATTCTCTTAACTTTGCTCAACTTAAGATATTTCATCACTTCATATATTTTTCTTCCGAACTTCTTATACTGCTAATGTTTTTAATTAAGATGCTAAATATAGAAAATATCTGAAATTAAAGGGCAAAAAATCAAAGAAGAAATGCGAAATAATGACTAGAAGATTAAAATGCAAGCCCTTATTTTAATAGAAGTAAGCAATATTAAAAATACTCGAAGCTTAAAAAAACAAAATACAAACCAACGTTTTATGCATCAGTTCATTTTAGCTAAAAAATAACTAAGAACGAGGAATTAAGAAAATAGTTATTTTTAGTCAGTTTTAGTTTTAAAGAAGAAAGCAAATGTATTATTATTTCGATATTTTCTATTAAAATAAGACACTAACTCAACTTTAATATTAGCTAATCTTATTTCTTAAATAAAGCAGTTTATTCTTTGAGAAGGTAAAATTAAGCATTAAGTATATAAATTATTCTATATGAGGTTAAAATTACTCTTCAAACTAAAAATTAGAAAAATAGGGAAATTAAATTAATTAATGAAAGCCAGTTAAATATTAATAGACTTAGAAATAATTTTTAGCATTAAGAAAGAAATTTTTTTGATGGTAGTAAATACTTTACTATAAAATCTTCTTATTCTCGATTAATTACGAAGAAGTAGAGATATTTACACACTTGACGTCCATATTCGATAGTTCTAAGTCTTCTAAAATATAATTTAAAATTAAATATTTATTTTCATATGAAAGTGAAGAAGTTTAAGCAGCAAATATTTAAATCATTATAAATTTTCAAAATAGATAAGAAGTTTTATTATATGCCTTTGCTAAGGAGGGAAAACACACTTATAATTAATATTTTTAAACATATAAAATAAAGAAGATTAGTTTATTAACTTTTACAAAGAATTCTTTTAAAATAGTTAATCATTCTTATACAATTAACAATCGAAATCCCTATCTATTATTTACTTGATTTACTCAAATTTTCAAAAGATAAGATAGTTATCTAGTTTTCTAACTATTATCTCTCTTTTTTTCCTTTCTCTTTTATTTTTATTTTTATATGATTATATTTTATTTATGTATTTCTTTTATTAGTTAACTCTTTTGATTACTTTTTTCTTCTGTATCTTTTTTATTTACTTATATCCATCTTTTTAAAATTTTATTCTTTCTTTTAATATATATTTTTCGCTTTTATTTACTATATTCTCATGCTCATTTACTTTTTTTCAATCGTATACAAATATATATATCTTTATTACTATATATTATTGCGATATTTATTCTCTCTTTATATTTATATCCGGTATATATCTTAATTTTTTAAATATACCCCCTAATGTTTCCATAATATTTATTACTCTCTTTCTTCAAAATCTTGTAAATTAAATACTTAAATTTACTCTTTATTATGCATATCTTTTTTTATCTCATTAGTTCAATTTCTCTTTTGACTCACTTTATATTCTTAATTTATTCACAATAAAATTTTTATTTTTAGGCTTTTTTATAAATTACTAAACACATTTTGTATCTATAATTTGAATAAATTTAAACTTGAAAAACTTATTTTAATCAGAAATGTTCTTGCTCACTCCATTAAACTTATTTATTTTTCTTTATATTTATAAATATCAATTTTCGAAGCAATCATTGATTTTTGTTTGGTTAACATTGATTTATCAATATTTTATATTTATATAGTTTTAGTTACTTTAATAATTAATCATCCTGTTAAAAGCTTTTAATATACTTTATTAATTTTTTAACTCTTTATTTTGTCTCTCTTTTTCATTTACTATTTCCTTTTAAATAATTCCTTCTCCGTTTCCTTCCAAACCATCCCTTTATGCCATAGTCATATACAAAATTAACATCTGATTGATTATAATAACTACCCCACATCCATAGTCTATTATTTTAATAATCCCATTGTATTAGAATGCAGTATTTTAAGTTATGTCTGGATATCGTTATCCATCCTTTATTAAAGCTTTTTAGTCATGCACACATATTTGCTTAAGATTATTATCATAGTATCATATATATATACTACATCATTCTCATTCAAAAAGAGACTTATTAATCCATAATCTAGCTTTGGTAATTATATGGTATGCTCTTATCACTCATTTAGAATAATGTCAAATAATGATATCAGATTGGAGTATTTGTAATAATTAATTCTATTTTGATTTTATATTTTTCCACTTATTTTTCGAATTCTTTAGTATTTATACTCTTTGTAAGAGTTTAGATATCTGGATGAAATATTATATAACTCACTTCATTTAAGGTGATTATTATAATTATGATTATATTTAGATCATGACTTTGAATCTTTTCCTCCTATAATATACACTAATCTATCATTGTCATATCCCAATTATGATATTGCTCTTGGCTATATTAAATTGATTCATGCTTTTATATGTGTCTTAATTTTTTATCCTTATTATTCTGAAATTCTATATTGATTCATTTGCTATCTCATTTCAATTATTTATCTAAAAACTCCATCCAATATATTCACTTAGCCTTTAATTACTTTGATACAAATCTTTTTCTTATAATCCAAATTGAAACTTTCAAATATTAATTTAGACATTCTTACATTCTCTTGCTCATTCAATAAAACATTAATCCACTCTTTTAATTAGTCTCTCTTATTCTATTTTTTATATTTAGTCCTATAGAGAAACTTTTTTATTTCGACTAGCAGTAAAACTTTGATAATAGTTGACTTATTATTATTAAAATATTTGCTTTTATTATTCTCTAATATTTGAAAGATTTATTTCTTAATTAGATTTATTCCGCTAATCAGTAAATTCAACGATTCACTATTTTTTAATGGTCTCTTATGTTATCTTTTCTTATAATTACTTTTTAATACCCTGTCACTCTCATTATATGCTGTTGATATTTTAAATCTTTGTATCTAAATATCTCCATCCTAGAGATACACACTTAATTAATTATTTACTTTGAATATATTTCCAGTTACTTATCCTTATTCTTTAAATGTAGTTATTAAGCTTAATTATCTTAAATCAATTTTTATGTGCAAATATTTAAGTCTTTTATTGTTTTAATCTATTGATACTTATTAACTGAAAGTATTAATCTAGCTTTCTTAATATTAAATTTACTAGCTTAGCTATGATATTTATTTGAGATGTTCTTATTATTAAATTTCTTTTTGATGTGGATAGATTTGATTATCTTTATATAATTGCTTTATGGTTAACTAAAATTACTTTATGTTATTAGCTTATATTATACAAGTCTAATATGCTTAGTTATATTAAATTTGTTCCATTAGATGAGTTAGAATTTTATTTTAGAAATGTTAAATACTAATATTATCTTAGGAGTATGACATTCTTTAGAGTTTATCCTATATTGCGATATCAAGCTAGTTTAATTAATTCTTTTTGACCTCACATCAATTGATACTGTCTGAAGAGATATTTGGCATTGCTTATATCTATTTAGCTATTTGATAATAGTAATTAGAAGTATTTAAAATATTCTATATTAATTACCTTATCTATAGCTATTATTCAGTTACACTCTCTTCAAAAGATTCTTAAATCTTTTTCTTAATATCTAGTCATCCCTAGACACTATTGTCTCTTTTATAAATATACTATTAATTTAACTGCTTATATCATTGATCGAAATAGATATATAAAAATCTAGTTTTTGTTTAGTGGTTTCTATGTTTGATTCTATGTAACGTTTTAATTGCTGAATTGCCTCTTATGAACTTATAATTCTATATCCTATATGAGATTCTTACACATAATATGTACGGACTCTTTAAGAATGCTATATATAATATAGAGTTAGCTACTGCTATTAATGTAAGCAAGATTACTCTAAAGATTAAGTATCTAATCCTATTAAATAGTTTAATTAATGATATCTTAGTTCTCGATTGGTCTTTATGTAACGATATTGTGCATTTAGCACCTAAATGCTTATTGAAATCTGAAAAAGCTTTTCAAACATCTCTCACTGATTATACATTCACATTCCAACTGTCTAGGACTTCTAAACTCTTAGTTGAAGTCTCCTTCACATAATTAACATTTATATGCTTGTATTTCATTTTTGAATGAGTTAGCACAACAATGTTACTAAATATTTTTCAATGAGATTTCTAAAGAAGCTCAATGAAACTAGATAAGCATTTGCTTAGTAAAAATATTGTAAATTAGCAAATTATTAATACTAAATAGTTACTATTAAACCTCAAATATACAATGGAAGAAAATTCCTTCAAAGTGCTTATAATGTAGATTATATGAAAATCTTTTGCAAACTACTCTCTAGAATAAGAAGCAAGATTAGAGTAGCAATATATTTAGTTATTGTATTCAGTACTGCCTTTCCGTTTTTCAGTGGTATTTGAAGTCTAGCAGACTTCTTTAGAATTTAAAATCCAATCCTATTCTTCTAGCTTTGTTTATAAATCTTTCAATATCTTTATTATTTTTTCAATTGCTACTATAAAAGCTAAGCTATTTCTTATTAATACACATGATTAGTTCTTCTTTATGGCTTTAGTATTTTTGATTTCTATAGTTTAGTTTGGATTTCTTTTCCGGAATACTTAACTTCTTGCTGCTTGAAAGTATTTATACTCTACTAGCTAATTACAACTCTTATGGATTTATAACTAAATCAGATTAGATATAATAATAGTATAAATATGCACTACACTAATATTAATAGTCTGCTAATTTAGTAAATAGAAACACTATTTCTCTTTTCATTTTTTAGATTCTTAGGATTTGATAAAAGTTTGCATTCTAAAAAAATAAACTTACCTTAACTTTAATTTTTAATGCTTCTTTTGTTTATTTTTCTAAATCGATTATAAAGAAGTTAAAAAATAAAAAGGTTGATAAATTGAAAAGCTATCAAGATAATGTTAAAAGAGTATAACTAAAGGGTTAGATTAAAAGAAGAATGTAATGATAGATGTGATAGTACTATATTGTTAGTGCTCAATAAAGAGTAAATCAATCATTATAAAATATTTTACTATATAGGATGAATTTGAAGCTAAAGAAGGCATTTATTGTTTTGAATTTAAATAGAGAGGAACAATCCTTCCAATGGGATTCATTTACACTCTTGTACCAGAAATACCCTGCGCGAAGGGATGAGTAAGAATCTTAGTGGGGATCAAGCGAGACAAGACTAAGGCTTCAATTAAAGTTATATGGAGCGATGCCAGATACTAAGGTTTCTTAGAGCAGCCTTCCGAAATTAACCCTATGGAAGAAAAAATTTTAAAAGGATACTAACACTGGGAAAACTGTAATATAGAACCCTTTTTTAAACTTAAAAAAAAATTTTGATTGAAGTGCTGGTCGTAATTATGGTGTTACAAGGTCTGAAATATCTGTTTTTTATATAAAAAATTTGAAATAAAATTAAAAGTTTCATATCCATTACTAAATGAATTGAAATTTCAAGTAAAAGGACAAACTGTAGCAGTGATAGTATACATTATATATAATTAAAGAAATAGAAGAAGAAATAAAACAAGAAATGATAATTGAAATGTAAATAAGTAGCACTATTATTTATAGAAATCATAGTATAAACATATTAAATGATATTATAATATAAAATGAAACCTAAAAAATAGCAATCTCCAAACTAGATTAATAAAATATAATGAGGATTATAAATTGATCTTTAACATCTACAAAACGAAAATTTTAAACTCTAACAGGTAGTCTAGGAACTTTCAAACATAGAATGTGTTCTTATTTAGCAAATTGAATATCTGAAAAAGGAAAAAATGGATTAAAATAAGATATCGTAAGTAGATCTACTGATCGGGAAATATACTCATTAATCCTGCAGACTGAATAAAAATGACAAAGAATAAATTATGAAAAAAATCAGGAAATGGAAATTAAGATAAACTATGGTACTATGAGTGTAGAGACAAAAAAAGAAGAAATAATTTAAGCATTAATTTATACATAAAGAAGACTGATAATAAGGTACTGATACTGCAAGAAGTAAGGTCACAAGATAAGAAACTGTTGGAATCTTTAGGAAAAAAAGAAAAACATAAGAACAGAAGACATGAAATAAAATATTTAGAATATACTGAACAAAAGAAGCAAAATTATATAGAAAAAAGAGCAATAAATCATTCAAGGAATATGTCTAATAATAATGAAAGCAAGAGAATGAATAAAAGACAATACGGATTTTATGTAGGAAAGCTTATGAAGGAAAATCTTATGGGAAATAAGGAAAAGCGAGAAATAATACAAGTAGCTCTAAAGAAAAATGTTTCTGATAAAAAAACTCATACAAACTCTAATTTTGGTATTAACCAAAAAAAGTGTAAATTATGCTATGTTATAAGCATTTTAAAATACTTTTTAAATTATCTTAAATTATTTACAATAGAAAATAATTCAGTTTTGTTCCTGTTTTATTAATAAAATGCTTTAATATGTGAAATAAATAATATCAAAAATATTACAAGATTATTATAGATAAATTTTATATATTTAAAGAAATGTAATCAAAATTATTATTCTTAAGAAAATATAATCATTATTTTTATATATTTATAAATATCATATAGTGAATTTCAATTATCTGATGTTTTTATATGATCCGCAATAATTTTTGGTATTTTTGAGTGATTTTCAGCATCGTTTCAATCGACCTATATTGTCTGGAAGTTACATTGAAAAGTTAATTTTGATTATTTGTCTTTTTAAAATTTAGAAATGAACATCTTTTATATATCTAGTGAAGATTTTGTATATTTCTTTCAAGTTAATAGACCAATTTTCTTTGCTGTTTAAATATCTATTTTTATCCGTTTTGCTATTCCAATTTCTGAGCTTTTTAAATCCCTTTTATTAGGCAAGAAACTTTATTCAAGTTTTACTTTTTACTAAAGTGTTACATAATTCTTTCATTATCTTTCTTTAAATGTTTTAAAAAATTAACTTTTCAACAATATTTTGTTCCCCCTAAAATATTCTATAAAGTAAATTAAAAAGCAAAATCGCTTTCACTATTTTTAATATTTCTAGTGTTCTACTTTTTAATTTTACTTATTTCATAATATTTTTCATCTATACTTTCTTATAAAAGAAACTGTTTTTATATTTATTTTCTTTTATATTTTCATTATTTTAAACATTTTTTAAAAACCTTTAACTCCTTTATTGCTCAAATTTTGATTAAATATAAAGCATTATTATACATTTGTTTAACTTTTATTAAAGTTTTTATTGAAAATCGTTTTCAAATATTTGTATTTCGCTCTTAATCTATTTAAAATTATATTATCCATTTTAATTTTCTCTTTCTTATTAAAAATAACTTTTCTTTAATTTAATTTTTTTTCGTTTGCTCACTCTTATAATTATCTCTCACTCTCAATGCATTTTTTACGTTTAAATCCATCTCATTTTTCTTTTTTACAAAAAATTGCTAAGTACTAAAACGCATTTTCAATTTTCTCTTTTTAAACCTTTTTATTTACTTTTTGATAACCACTTTCTTTTTTTACACTATTCTCTCTTTTTACTTCCTTAATTTTTAAATTTCATTTCACTTTTAAATATTTTTCACAAGCGAATCATCTTTCTTTAATTTTACTATAACTCCTCCAAGTTATTCATTATCTTATGCTCATTTTCTCTCATAATCAATTACTGACTAACAGTTACATACACATTATACACCATTATACTATTTATCAACATTTACTATCACCTTCTTTTGAACCTATAATTAACTGTTCTACGCTCATTTTTAATGTTTAAATTAAACTTTATTCTAATCATTTTTTAATTATCTTCTTTCTTTAATATCTATTATTATCTTTTAATTTACTCTTTATTATACATACTTTTTACCTTTTATCTTTATCTAATTTTTTGGTATTATTTAATCTTTTTTTATTTAGTTTTACAGTATTATGATTTTTACTAAAATACTTTAAGTCATTAATAGTTTAATAAATTAATTTATATAAACTTACACTTTATATATTTTAACTCCTTCTTTCATATAATCTCATTCGCTCAAATTATTTGAATATTTATTTATTTTTAAAAAATTATAATAAGGCAATTCTCATCAGTAATATTTAAACACTTTACTATATAATTATAGTTTCTTAGCTAATTAGCTTTTGTTTTAGCATACTTAATATTATTATGTAAAATATATTTAACTGCATGTTTAATTTTTATTTCACCAAACTTTTTCATTCACCATTCGCTTTTAGCTCATTCCTCCTCCATTCTCTTCCAAACTTTCCCTTTATATCGTAATCATATATCCCATTAGGCTCTAAATAATTTGCACTACTCCACATCCATATTCTATTATTCTAATAGATGCCATTATATCAAAAGGAAGACTTGCTTGTAGGTATAAATGGATATTATTTACCATCCTTTATTATAGCCTTTTAATCTCACACAAGTGTATGATATAGATGATTTTTTTGTCCCATATATACGCTTATTAATTTTCATTCACATAGACACTTACTAATCCACTTGCTGGTCCAGGTAATTTAATGGTATGCTATTTCCACTCATTCAACATGATATCATATGATGATATTAGACTTATATCTTCGAAATTATTAGTCTTATTTGAATTTTGAATGTAGCCACTCATTATCCATATTACTTAATACTATACATATATTGCATTATGTATTATATAGTGATTGTAACTCTTCAGAGACTTTGTTTAATTTGAGCTTATGTCATATACCTCACTTTCATCGAAGAAATTTGGATAAGGATGATATGGAATAGAATACGATGTTGGATCCTCTCCTCCTATAATATACAATAATCTGTCATTGTCATATCCTAATTATGATATAAATCTTGGTTATATCAAATTCGCTGATGCTTGAATAGTAGCGTTGTCACTAATAGTACTTATCTATAAGATCTTATCAAGATAAGTATCAGTATTTGCACCTCCCACTTAAATCATTAGATCATCATCGATCTAATACGTTGATGAATAGTTATAATTAATAGGTATCATATCAGTTACTATTTTATAATTACATATCCCTTTTGCGTTGCCTAACTAGTAACTTTAAATTTTATTTGTACCATAGAATATTCTCTTATAGACTGTAATCTTAGGTGGATCTTTTTACTTTATCCTTAGAATTCTAATATTATTAACTGATTCATTTTTTAATTCACTCCAATTATTTATTTAGATAGATTATTTTATATATTCACTCAACCTTTAATTGTTTTCCTACATTTCTTATAACTAATTCTTATAGTTCTAATTACAACTTTTCAATCCATCTTTAGTTACTTTTATATTCTCTTACTCATTCAATAAAATACTTATTTATTCTTTTAATTAGTCTCTCTCTTTTATTTTCTTTTGTAATTAATCTTAAAGTTAGGTAATAGTTTTTTGACTTGTAGTAAGATCTTTTTGATAGTTAGCTTATGATTAAAGTATCTATTTGTATTAATCATTTAATAGATTTATTTCTTAATAAGATTTGCTTAGCTAATCATTTAAATCAATTATTTACTTTTCTCTAATTGTTTCTTATGCTATCTTATCTTAAATCTATTATCTAAGATTCAAATTTTCTTATTGCTATTTAGTTAGATCTTGATATAACATGGATATCTAATTATCTTTAGCCTGCTTTTCCTACTATAACTCTTAGATTTACATTTTATAAGACCATGGTTAGTCATCCTTATTCTTTAACTGTAACAACTAGAATTAATTTTCTAAATTAATTGCTTATTTTTAATCTTTCAATTCCTTTATTATTTTATCTAAAGAATTGCTTTATTTAATATAAATATTTAACTAACTCTCATATTATGATAGTTCTTAACTTAGCTATTATACTTACTAGAGTAAATCTTATTATTATATATCTTTTTGATGTATTTACTTTTGATAACCTTTATGCAAAGCTTTTATTGTTAACTGTAATATCTATATTCTATTTGGCTGTATATCATTATCTTAATGAGCCTAGTTAAGTTAAAACTATTTCATTAGATGATTTTCAATTTTAATTTAGATATTTTAGATATCTAAATTATCTTGACACGTTTTATCATATTACTTTGATATACTTTAGAACTAATCCTATAGCTATAATTCAAATAAGTTCAATTAGTTCATTTTATCTTAATACTAAATGATATTATTCTACTATAGATTTGTTATAGAATCTAACTAACTACCTTGGTGATGAAAGAAATTAGAAGTATTTTTAATATTCTATATCAACTATTTTATTTAGAACTATTGAGATTTAACTACTTCCTTACTAGCTTATTAAGTTATTTACTTAATTTATAATTGAATCTAGGCCAAACTTTCTGTCCTTGATATCTGATTTAACTGTCTAAGTCATTGATTCAATATAGACATATATCAGTCTAACCTTTATTTAATGGCTTTAATACTTGATTCTATGTAGCTCTTTATTTGCTAGACTATTTCTTATGAATTGATACATCTATGTCCTTGATGTTATGTTTGCTTACATTATACGCAGATTCTCATACTATCTTATAAGCAATATAGATTTAGCTACTATTATGTATGTATCTAACAGATATCCTTAGTGTAAAATATATTTTCTTATTAGAAAGCTAAATTAATGCTCTATATTGTCTCGATTGGTCTTCATAAATGGATATTGTGTTTATTACATATGAAATTCTTTTTTATATTATACATCAAGCATCTTCCACAGATTATACACCCACATACCAATTTTCTAGTATTTCTAGTCTCTTATTTAATTTCTTCTTCACATAGCTCACATTTATTAGCTTGCATTTTATTTCTAAAGAGTTAACTAAATGTTAGTTACTATATCCATTAATATAATAAATTAATTATGTTAAGCTAATATTTATAATATAACTCTGCTATTATTAACTATATGGCTTTAGTATTCTATTGCTTATAAATATTATACTTATTTTAGACTACTTTACTACTGCCTACAGATTAAGTATACAGTGAGAAATAAAAGGAGTTTGGGTAAATTAATGAGGAAGTATGGCTGAAATAAATGGTAGGAGAGAGCGCATATTGCATTTAGATATGCTAGCAGTTAAGAAAAAAAGTAGTGAGAATGAAGGAATTGGTGAGCTATAAGTAAAGTTAAAATTTAGATAGCAAGTATAATAGAAAAAGGTAAGCTTAGAAATGATTATAGGAATTTGGATAGTGCTAATTAGAGGTTCTAGGTAGTTTAACTGTTTAGAGAAATGCATGAAAAGCAGATATAAGAAACTTAAATTTTACTTTTTATTCATCATGTCAAAAAGCTAACATATAAATTATCCATTTTACTCCTTAAAAATGTTTCAATTATAAGCATAAAGATTCTATGTAGTCATAATCACGTCTGATTCATACCATTTAGGCATGAAATAAGATCTTCATATTAGATAGTCTAAGATAATGTTCTTTTGCTTCAATTAAAAAAGCAGCTTATTGAGAAGTAGTAAAAGGTAGCTTCGAAAATGAGAATTTGTGGTAGAAATTTATTTAGATTAGTAGGTAGTAATTAGACCTGAAGACAATATGGAATAAATACATAATTCCGATAAGGAAGAAAAGAAGATAGACCTGTTTTTACTGAAAGCAACTCAATCTAAAGGGGTTGAATAACTTAAAAATGCATGTTTTTGCTAGCTTAAAAGTTAAAAATGTTCCTAGTTTCCTTCTTATAAGCTAAACTAGATAAATAAAGATTCTGGCAAGCTTAAATAACAAATATATTAGCTTCATTTAAAGAGTTTTTTGAGTATCTTATAATTTATAAATTGGATAAGAGTAAAGTACTTAAAGAAAAAATACCTGGGAGTCTTAAAGAGCTTTCGATCTAAAAATGAAGCTATCTATCTTACTACAACTCTAAAAAATATCCGACTTAAGAAATCTTTCTTCAGTTTATATAAAGTTCAAGATGAATTTCTAAGTAGAATAGAAGATACTGGATTTAAACTCTTCAGAGTAGTTTAGATATCTATCACGATACTTCAAGACGACATTACAAAATATGCAAATTTTAAAAACAAACCCCTTAAAAATATCAATCTTAATTTACCAGCAGATCCAGATAAAATTATCTTGCAAGCTAAGCAACTTTTTTATCATCATAATCCAACTGAAGTTAATTCATATAGAAATAAATGTCATAAATCCCTTCTTGAAACCCCTATAACCTTATAGCGTCTCTTAAAAAGAGATTTTGATGAAATTTAACTATTTATGGCTTTAAAATTTAAGAGAGCTTTCAAAATTAATTTCACGTTTAAGTATCTAAAAATCCCAAACAAATACTTCAAGATATGTACAAATATGATCTAAAAAAAATTACGTTTAACTTTAAAGCTTTGACATGAACATATTGATGGAGTTCGTTTTACTTATGATAAGATAGATAAAAATGCAAAACTGGAATCGTAGAAAAGGTTCAAGATCTGATTTAAGATATTTTAAAAATGTTATATCTTATAGATATTAAAGGATAAATGAAATTATTAGTTGAGCATGCTAAATTACCAATATTATTAGGCTAAGTAAATTGATAATAAATCATAAGATTATTTTTTATGTATTGTTCTAATAAATCCTCAAATATCATACTTATAATATGTATACTGATCTCTAAAAGTTTTTGTATAAGATTCAACAAAAAATCTTAGCGATATGCTCTATTTACATTTGACTAGAGTTAAGATTTAATTTTTCTTTTGTTGAATTCACTAAACCATATTAGCCCATTATTCTTAAATTCTTACACTGTTATTTTTATTTATTGTATTGAAGAAATTTTAAGTGATTAAATGGAGCTTGATATTGATGATCAAGCTTAATCAATTATACCATATTGGTGACTTTATTTAGAGTAGTTTATTAAGGGGTATTGTTATTTTTTCGTTGTTCATTGTCTTTCATTCTTTATTTAAGTCATAGTAGATGAAATCTGTCAAACTATAATCAACCATATAATGCTTCAGTTTAATAAATTCCCATCTGCACTTAAGGTTTCTATATCAATAGCTTAATGATTCTCCAAAATTGAGCTAAGCAATATTCAGTGAAATAATATCTTCAAATATCCTCTACCTCTATTACATTACACTTAGTAACATATTATAGATATCTATTTATCACAGGTAACCATTCAGGTTTTATGTGGGAATATGCATGCAGATTAGAATATTTATGTTAGGAGTTTATCATTCTGAGAACATTTTTAGAGCATAGATATAAATAGTTAGAAATTATTGTAAGAACTAAAGATTATTTAAGATTACCATGTATGGAGGGAAATTAAAATAGTAATCTTCGTTATGTTTGAGATAGTAGAAAAAAGGTAGATAGTTTGAATAAGGGTATTTAAAGATAGAAATGAGGTGATAAATAGCTTTTTATTTTAAATTATTTAAATTTTCTGAACATAAATGTCAGTTAAATAGAAAGAGATAAAACTTCTTTTTAGTGATATTATATTGTAGTCAAGTTTTGAAATGATATCGTAGAGTATTTAAAATAGATTAATAGACCTTATAATTAAAATATCACAAGCATTATTCTCTTATTTTTAATAAAATGACTGGCTTTGATTCTATTATTATTTGAAAGTTGGCTCTAAGATTAAGAAATCTTATTAGAGATAATTATTTGCTTCGCTCTATAGATAGAGGACTTATAGTGTTTTCTCTTTAGTTCTTAATCCTTAATAGCATGGATTAAGTTTTTCCACTTAACATTATTTGTCTTATTCCTTAATTCTTCAACGATAATAGCATAATCGAGTTACTCTATATGACTCTATTTAATAAAAAGATAGCTCAATCGATATTAGTAATTTTTTCTTTAATTTGAATATTTTAAAAGTCAATACTGTTTTAGTTATTTACTCATTCCTTACTATAATCTCCCTGCATTTTAGCAAAATTTTCTTTTCTTACTCCCTTCTTCCTTAATTATCCTCCATTATAGATTAAGAATACGAAATTTGTTAAATTAATAGATTATCTTCTTCTGCTGGTTATGCTTTCCACTTTTAAATATTTAATCTATTTATTCTTCTTTTCTAATTTTCTCGTTATGATGGTATTGAAAACTATTTTCTTTCCTTCTTTATCTAATTTCATTTCATTTAAGCACTTTTACTTAAAAAATAAATCTTAAGTTTTCCAATAAAAATTATTTTTACCTTCTTAACTCAAATAAATTGACTATTATTAACACTACCAGCTATTGTACTATCAACTATGCTTAATTTTTATATCAAATTGCTGAAATCAAAAATAATATGATTGTCTTATTTAAATCATGTGAGTATTTATTATAACTGTAGAAAGACAGACCATACAGACATTATCACATTTTTACTCGTTCTTATTTAAGAAATTTAAGTAATGGCTAGTTAATAATTACTTTCTTTTATTTACTTACCATAGTATATTTAAGTCTCATTAGCATGTTTAAAGTTTATTATGTCTCTTTTATATATGATCGATCTTTCAATCATTAAGAATTATTTTAAATAGCACCTTTTTATCATATCTTAGTCATTTAAGAATACTCTATCATCAATCTTCTTCCATACTGATCATTAGTTTTAATATCAAGTTGTTATATTCTCTAATTAATCACTTACCATACATCTATTTAAAAGGACTTTAAATTCCAGAAAGTATTAACTTTACTTTCACCATTATGTATTATTAGCTAAATCTCAACTCTATGCTTACATCTTATTTATGCTAATCAATTAAATAATTTCAATTCTAAATGTTACTTAGAAATGTCTTTTTTTTCTTCATAGTTGAATAGCTAAAGCAAGAGGATAATAGATGCAAAATCCCCTAAAAGATACTAAGCTAATATTCTAATCTAATAGGTTATAAAGCTCACTTTAAATATCTTTGCTTTTATTTGCTTCCTTTTCTTTCCTTTGATTTTGAGTTATTTAATAAAAAAGAGTTGCTAAGGTGCTCAAATGAAGATTGCATACGAGAGCGATAGAATGGAGAAAGATTTAATTTTAGAATCTTTAAGGTGATTTTATGCTTATTGCTTGATAATTTAGAAGGTAATGCCGCTATTCATGGTTGCTTATGATTTAGATTCTAAGTCTATCTTCTCATCTCAGCTGTATTTTTTATATCTGATACTCATATGTATAAGCTCTAAGTATAATTGAAAAACAGCAAGGCTGACTTTTCTATAGCAAGTTTAATTTCCGACGCTATAATTAACCCCTTAAAATTAAATTTCTCTTATAAATAAAGCTAATTGCTTATACTCTAATCACCACTATATGATTCCATCAATTATAAGTAAATCCAGTTTTCAGTATAAACCACAAAAATCAATATAAAATCAAAGGAAATAGAAAAGGAAGCCCAATAAGGAAAGATAAACTCATACATAGAACAGTTTATCTTTTTAATTTCCTTTATTATCTTAAATTTAGCATCTAGTTCTAAGAATTTCTTTCTTCCTTTGAACATTTTCTAACTAATAAAAATGCATAAAAATTCTGATGCATATTAAGAAAGATTAAACCTCTTACTTTTGCAGGATTATATTTGTATCATTTTGTAAGCATTCAAATGAATTGTATCTTAACTACTTAGAAAATATACTTTGAAAGGCAGCTAATAATAGGTTAATTCTAGATTAATTATGCTTCTAAACTTTTGAAAGATCCCAAATTGCATCTTAGATCAGGTAAAATGTATTCAAGCAACAATTCCTCTTTACATATTTAATAAATTTTAGCTTTTAAGGTATATAAAAAATCATAGTAAAGCATTTTATATAAATGGTAATTATCCCTTAAATAAAAGCAGATTGGAATACCAAGTAATAGATAAGTAAATTGGGTTATTTTATTTAAATGATGTGCTTAAAGGTAAAAAAGTATCGCTATTTGTATGCTCAAAAGCATAATTTGTTATATAGTTCAAATTTTCTCTTTTAGGACTAGTAGCATTTTCCAGTGACTATAGAATAGATGTAAAAAGATGATAAAGGAAAAATCTGAGAGATTAAAGAGCTAAGTAAAGAGAGATTTGATATTCTTTTACTGAAGATAGTTAAAGATCTCTTTATTTAGAATTATCTTTTTAGAATGCTATAGAAAGAATTAATTTAGTTTACTAGATAAAAAGAGAATTTAGTTGAGTAGTTTTATTATATTAGCTAAGTGTTCTAATATACCAAGTTTAAAAAATATCAATTTGGATTATTTTACCAAAAGATCTAGCTAATATGATGGTAGTAAATTCATAGAAACTTTAGTTACAATTGTTGATGACTTTACAAAGACAATATTTTATAGCAACGATCATCTATTTTTTTAAGTTAATCAATATAAAACTATTTTAATCTGATTTATTAAGTGATTAAGAAATAAGCAATTTTGACAATTTGTTACTTGATAAAAGTTTAAGATCTTGAAATAAGGATATTCACTATCTCTAAAAATTGAATTATTTGTTTTCTTGGAGAATATTAAAATTTAAGTTCTTATAAAGGATTTTTAAGTGATATAATATTTTAGTTCTTTCTAAAACTTCAGATTTTTACTTTTCCTTCTTTCATTAATTTATAATTTTTCCATATCCTCATATTTATTACAGATCTGAAATTAATTTTCTTAGTTTCATTTCACTTTTATATAATCCGGCTTTTACCTTTTAACGAAAGATCTTCTTTTGGAAAAACGTTTTTGAATGTAAATTCAATATTCACTTAGCGAACTTATTTATTTTATTTTATTTCATTTAATCTTATTAATTAGAGCAAACTGTTCTTAGTTCTAATCTAGACTGAAATTAATATTACGTACTGAATTTAAAAAATAATCCTATATAAGAAAACTTTCCCTCTTGGATCTGCTAGTTTTTCTTAAATCCTTTGACTATTAACTTTAATCTTAAGCTGCTAATTAATTTGTCTCTAGATTTAGGTTTATCTATGAATCTTCCTTCAATTTGCTTATCTTTTCTTTTTACATGGAGTTATATATTAGGTTAAGTTATTTCTTTTTCTCTTTCAAGTAAAATCAATATAAAGTAGCTTCAAACTTACTTTTCACCTTTATTAGTTCAGCTCTCTTCTTTTAATCTCTCTTATGATATTAGAAATAATTCCTATTTTGACCTTTTTTTACTCTATTTAATTTAACTAAACTTAATTAATAAATACTATCTTGACACTTTATTAGGCTTATAATAAAAAAAGCTTATTATCGATCCTACCTTTCTTCTATAGTCTTACTTCTTCATTTTTATTTTAAAGTTTATAATATCAACATATTTAAGAAGCTAAATCATATATATCTTCTCTAGTAGTCTGAGTCACTCATATGCTTATCCTTTCTTCTTAAATGGTTATTTAATTTTCCTTTCCTTTCCTTTCTAATCTCAATCTCAAGTTTGCAGTATAAAGCTTATTATTTCATTTTTAGCTTAGCTTTAATTACATTTTTTTAGTTGCTGTTAGATCTAAGCTTCGGGCAGTATATTCTGGTTCAAAAGCATAATAGAGGTTTTAAGTGTGGTAAATACTTCCAGTGGTGTTCGGAATATGATATAGGACGAAGATACGATCTTGATAAGAGATTTCAAGACTAGGAGTTGCAAGTAAGATTAGTAACAAGATGAGCACCAAAAAGTTAATTTAATAGAAACTAAATTAAGTAGAATTAGTGGAGACAAATATAAAGAATAAAGGTTAATATTATACAATCTCAGCAGTTAAGAGTAAGCTTAAGTGATGCAATATTAAATTGCTAAATGACTAGAATGTAGGTTAAGATAATTGTTGTGTATAATGACTTCGTTATAGAGAAATTAGAAGAATATAGGAACGCTATTGAAAGTTGTTTAATTAAAGGATTTGAATAAGATAGTAAGATTAGACTATGAAGATTTGTAGATAGGGTTATTTAAATTATAGAAGAAGAAATTTAATTGTGAAGCATTCAAATGAAGCAATAATAAAAAATCCTCCTCAGTTGGTACATAGATAGTGAGTTAAAACTTATTCATGAAGTATCCCTTTGAAGTAAAAAGGAAGAGAATGGATATCTATTATTCATGGATCCTACTATTATATGGTAATCAAAAGTAAAAGTAAGAAAGCTGGTAAGATAAATAGTTATAAAAAAAGCTTTTTTTATAACTCATAATTAATTTCAAGGCTAATGCTTAAAGTATCTCTTAGATGTTAATAATTAATTTTAGCAAATAGTAATTTAATAACTTTATAAACATAAAATTAAATTGATATCTTTAAATCATTCTATGATTTAATCTATTTTTATAAGAGTATTAAATTTACAATATTATAATACTAAAACTAATACTAAGTCATTAACGCAAATCTATCTACTTCTTAATATCTAATTTTATTCTTTATAACTTACTATGTTGTCTATATTCTTTCTTTTTGGGACTGAGTTTAAATAATATAAAGATAGACTTTCCTCTAATGAACATTCAGTCTTATAATGAAGTGATGAATTTGCCTTTCTCTCTTATTATGTTTAATCAGATTTCTTACTTTAATATGGATTTCATAATCCTTATTTAATATCTAGTTTCATTATCCTTTTTAGTCCTTCTATAGATCTTCCTTCTGAGTTATCTGCTTCATATCTATTAATAAGATCCTTGGCTTATGCTATAACAGACTATGCTGATTGTTTAGTCTTATTACTTATTATACTTCCATGGTATCTTTAATATCTTAAGACTTTTGCCTTTAAAAATTTTACCTGTGAACTTACTGGGGAAAAGATCTAACTTAATGATATGATAAATTAGTTAAAATAATTGAAAAGAAGATTAAGAAACTAGGGACTAGACTAAGCAGCTTTAAAACAAAACAAAATGAAATAAAGTAAGAACTTCATTCTAATCATAACTGCATAATTACCTAAGCATTTTCCAGAAATTAAATGCAAGTAACTGAAGCGAAACTTAAAGAAACAAAGTGAAGATTAGGAGAAGAAATGGACTAAATATGTATGCTTGTGCAAATTTAAAGTACCGCTAACGTTGATGCTGACTGATAGTTCAAGTCTCTAAAATAAGTAACTAATTAAGATAAACTTTCTACTTGCTTACTACCTAGCTAAAGAGAAATCAAGTTAATGTTGTTTTATATTACGAACATTTGAATGAAAATTGCTTAGGAAATATCTTTAGAAACTTCTTCTATAGCGTTATTGAGTTTTACAGACCTTCTACTCTTAAGATTTTTATAAGATTAAGTTTCTGTAGTATTTTCTATTTAAATCTAATTCTTTTTCTTGATAATTTCCTAGTTTAAGATAATAAGCTAGATGGCTCATAGCAAGTCTCTATAGTCTAATGCATGCTCCTATATCTCTTTTTGTTATTATATTTTGGTATTTAAACATTCTATAGCTTCATTTCTATCAAATTCTAACTTAAGATCTAAACTGCTTAATGTTTGATATGCTGCAGTAAAGTTTCATTGATAGTATATTTATTATAATCTCATTACATGGTTACTATACTTATGGTTGCCCTTTTCTATCTAACTATCTTTCAAAGTTAGATAGTTAAACTTGCTTCTTAATTTAGCTAAAATTATCAATTTATTATATGGAATTTAAATGAGGGAATTAAAAAGAAAAGGGATTAAATGAAAAGAAAAGCAAATAATGAGGGACAGACTTTTTATGTCCTATAAGTAGAAAACGCTTGAATAATCCTTAAATATAGAAATAGAACATAAACAAGGAGGATAATATATAAATGATTAGGGTATTAGAAGAAGAAAAACCCAGAGCACAAAAGATTGATCCTATAAGGAAGAAAACTTAGTAATAGTAAATCTAAATCTTATAAAGGGAAGTAGCAAAATGTATTGTAAGCTAGTTTACTGATAAGAGAGATTATTGATTTAAGAAAGATTTTAATGTTTAAGATAAGGCTAACAAATGATTATGTCAGATTATTTAAGAGGTTGTAATCAGATTTAGTCTAGGTAATTGAATAAACATGTTTGTTTAAAGTACTATTTCAGTATAAGAAATTAAAAGCAGAACCATTATTTAAAGATGTTTGACTACTTTTGTCTCAAACTTGCAAGCTAAAATTCTAGCGATAAATTAACTATTGAAAGTATAATATGTAGCCAAATTAGAATAGGTTAGAATAGCCAGTTCTTTCTACTTTAGAAAAACTATTCCTCAGGATATTTAGCTCAAAAAGTACTATTGGATTCTTAAACTACTTCTTTACAAAATTTCAGTAATTTAAATAGGAAAAGCATATTATCAGAACGTAATTTAAGCTGGTGATATCTAAGAATCTAAGAAGTTTCGTTTAAAGGTTTAACATTAAGTCATACATAAATCCTAGAATCTCTGCTATATTTCATAAAGAATGAAGTATATAAAGATGCTTAATAAGTATATCCAGATTCTAGATTAAGAAAGACAGAGAATATCAAGATTGAGAGTCAAGATTCAAAAGATAAGAAGTTTTAAGGCAAATGTAAGCTAAATCTAAAAAAGGAAAAAGTGAAGTAAAAATGAAGTAGTTGAGAATGAAGATACAAGATCTCGAACTTGGGGGAAGATAACTTTGTATTTAAGAAATTAAACTGAAGGCAAATGTTTAAAGCTGATAAGAAGCAAAAGTGATTAGCTAAAGAATATATTTGAAGAAGCAGCTATTAAAAGGAAATTGCTTCTTATAACTTAATTCGCTTTCGGATTACTTTTTATATAAACTAAGGATTTAAAAAACCATAAATTATCAAGTTACTTTAGTCTAAAGTTATTCTTTTCAAAGTTGTATTATTTACTCATTCTGTTCTTAAACTAAAATAACTTGTAATTTCATATCTTATTCTATTCAATCTATTATATTTCTACTTTCTCTTTACTCTTTTTATTTGTATAATTATTGATCATAGTCAGTTAATATTACACTTAGGTTTGATAGTTTATCTTCAAACTTTTTTCTTTAGTTATTTATTTTTCTTTTTCCTTTTGAATAACTTGCATCTATATAACTATAATAAAAGCATTATAATAGATATATTAACCTACTTAATCTTAAATATTTCAATCCTGTTATTTTAGTTTCTAGTTAAGTAACTATTCTTATAAGCTATCTATTTTCTGTTATTTAACTCACATTGATCAATAATACTCTCCTCGAAATAGACATCATCATTTATTTGCTGCTACTAATTATTAACTTTCGATAAGTTAGAATTAATCTCATCTTTTGATCTATTAAGTTAGCTTAACATTTAATTAAAGTACTATTAGTAAATCTGAATAACCTAGGAAATTATTAGCTTACTTACTTCTAGTAGCAAGCTTTGATTAGTTTACCTATTATAAGCTTTACTAAAATTGTTCTTTTGTCTTATAAAGGTATAGTTTAATTTAATAATAGCAGCTTTTCTTTCTTTTACTCATATAGGTTTTTAATTTCTTTCTATATAAGTATGTTTTCATAATTATGAGTTGATACTAGGCAAGCAATATATACAAGTTAATTATCTCTAGCATATATGATAGATAATTCAAGCTGATGTTCTTTACACAAGTTATAAACTTTAGCTTTAATTGCTTTAAGCTCATGCACAAGCTTAGTTGATTTAAAGCTATGAATATTGCAGATTATCATACTAGTTCGCTTATACATCGCATTAAAACATTTTTCACAAGCTACGCTTTTACATTCCATTTCTTTAGGCCTCTTATTAGTCTCATTAAACTCATCATAAGATATAGGACATACAGTTGCTTGCATTTAAATAATGTTTAACTATAAAACTAATTAAATGAAAACAAGCTTGTTTACCTAATAATTGCTAATCTAAATTAAATTAGAACGGATTATAAAATAAAGTAGCTTAGTAGACTTAGTCCTTTTATCTAGATGTCTATATTAAAGCTTGTATTAATACATTTAATTTACTAAATAACCATTATCATAACTATACAAACTATATAGTTCATCAAATATTTACAAGAGTCTCACCATTTCAACTATACAGAATACATATTACATTATTCAACCAGAACATCTCATTGATTAGTCAAACCTGAGAAGGAGATATTTTCCACTCTTTGTTCTAAAGAAGATCTGAGCATATTATTATTCTTGGTTTTTCTAATTATCAATTTTACTTGAGAAACTAATTTTTGTAGTTTAACTAAATAAAAAAGCCTAGTTTAGAAGTATGGCAACGTTAAGCTTGATTCGTTGTGTAATATGGTTTTTAACTATATCATTTCTGCTTTGATTGATAATCTCTTTTCTTAAATAATTGAGCGTACAATACTATAAGCTTCTTCGATAATTGATTAAGGAATTTATAGCTTTGAATTTTTATCTAGTAAAAGGTAATTTATAGCAATTTGATGAAAGGTGCTAATGTCATATCTGCTTATCTGATTTCAATTGATACTTGTTGGAAATAAACTTAATTGAGGTTGCAAACTTAAGCTTTGTTTACTTCTTTCATAATCTTTCTATAGTATCATTTTGTTACATTATTTCCTCAACTAGATATTAGATTTAACTATATGATCAATTTTATTATAATCAAGTATATTGTTATCTTGACTTCATTTCACTTGGGACATCAGTTAAAGACTTTGTTTTTTTAATTAATAAAAATTCTTAAGTAAATTTCCTGGAACTTGATTAGCTTTCATTTGCGAAATAATACCTTCTATAATTTTATTAGATTTCAGTCTCTTTTTACCAAATTCATTTTGAACTAACTAAGAGTCACTTAAATTTGCAGTGCTTGCTTATTAAAATAATAATCAAGCTTTAGATTTTTATTTTCATATCAGTTTCTCTTCTAAAAATATTAAACTCTCTACTCTTATTCTTAGTTTATTTTTTATTTCTATGATAATAAGGTTTATCATTTAGTCTTTTTATAGTTTGCTCATCTTTTCTATCTTGGAATAAAATACCGGTCTTTTCTCTTTAGGTTTAGGTTTCTTTTACTTTTATTCAATTAATTTATTATCTAAACACAAAATTTAGCTTTGAATAATTAGATTTGTTATTCCTTTAATATTTCTTTTGATATTTTTACTTTCGTTCATTTTGGCTGTATTATAATTTTATTGTAGTAATATGCTTGTATATCAAATTATTATATCTTCAATCATATTTCGCTAATATCTGATTCCTCTATCCTTATTAGCCTATATCATTTCTTTCCGTCTTAACTATTTTTCTTTTAGTCTCCTCTTAATAGCCTTCAATTAATTAATTTTATCTAATAATTAGAATCTTTCTCTCTCTCTTCTTCTTAAATTAAAATTTCCCATCATGGTTTTTTATTCTATCTCTTCCAGCTTTTATAAGCGTTTGTTTCCTTAAAACTATCTAGCTTTAGTCATGATTTTATTATATCTAGAGCCTACTTATAATTAAAGCAATTTAAGAATTTTTTCTTCAAAATAAATCAGCAGACTTAACTTTCCCTCCATTTGGTTAAGACTTTAATTCTATCCTCAGTTTTAAATGTTAACCCTTTTTTATCTTTAGGTATAACCAACTTAATTATGTGTATTTACTAAACTAAAAGCCTTATCTTTATTAATAGCTAAATTAATTAAATAAATATCTTTACTTTACTTGTTTAGCATTACTATTAAACTAAGATTAATTAATATCTTTTTATAGTTAGATACTTTCTTACTTGCTTGGAGTCTTTATTAATGCTAAGATTTTTAAACTTCAGTATAAGAATTTTTTAATTTGTGGTATTTTATTCAGTAGCAAATTGATTATTTCAGAGTTTAAATTTGTAAGTTTAATTACACTAATACCGCCTAAATTTACTGAGATCCTTTTATAAGTATAAAATCCTTACTCCTCTGCTTTTATCTTTATTCTCATAATGTACTGTTTTTAGACCTTTCTAAATCCAGTAAAATCCTAGTTTTTCTGAAATCTACCTAGCCTCTTAGATTTATTTCTGTTTTTATATAAAATCTCAAAAATTATGAGTTTTCCAGTTTTTGATCCAGTTTCTCAAGAAGTTAGTCACTTAAAACATAAAAACTTGCAGATTATGGATTTTACTTCTCTAGCCTTTCTAAAGAACAATATAGCTCTTACAAGCTATTTATATGATCAAAATCAAAGTCATTCTACTATTGCGAAATACATTTAACTCTAAGCTAATTTTCTTTCTATTACTCTCTTTAAGAGACCAACTATATGAATTATGTGCATGATTACAGAGCAGCAAGTAAATGAATGCTCTCATTTAACGTACTTCTTTAAAAATCATAGGGTTGATTAAACTATCATTAAAGCTTATTTTTACCTAAGAACTTAAATATAAGGAAATATATAAATTGCACTGTTTATCTTACTATTAAAATGCTCTGTTTTATCATATCAACTTTCAACATAACTAACTATAAGTATATTATTACTTTTATAAAAAAGGAAGAGAAGGAAGATTAATAGAGTATCAGCTTACTAAAACTCAAAAAAAAGAAGTTTACAATTACTTTTTATGCTAAGAAATGAAAGAAAATTATCTATCCTTTAATTATAATAGAAGAGATTGGCTTTATTTCAATCGATGAAAGTGAAATGGCTAAGAATCTTTCATCTAGAATAATCTTAAAATAAACTGGTTGCTATTATCATTCTTTGATATTAATGATCTTAATGATAAAGGCAGATTTAAGAATTTTGGATATAGCAGCAGTTCTGAATTGCTATAGATTAACTTTTTATTTATGTAGAAAATATTAAAGGGGTTGGTTTTTAATTTAATGAGCATCAAGAATTGTAAGATGCCTGATACTCTTTAGCGTTAGTCTATTCCTTCCCATACATAGCAATATCTCTAACTCTAAATATTAGTTTTGCTTCAATCTTTCTTCTAAGCTATCTGTTTCTATATTAGTTATCAGATGTTACTCATTTGCTATTAGCAGATTATATTATCCATAATACTTAAGCTTTAATATTTGGTTATACTTCTATGGTATCTTTAATATCTTGGATATTTGTTAATGAAAAGTGAGTATAAAAACATTTTTGAATTTAGGTAACTTAGTTGCTTGATAAAGCAGGTAAGAGAATTTAAAAGTAGAAATAAGAAAATTAGCGTTAAAACTAAAGCTTAAGCTTCATTTTTTATCTATACTGCTTATATAAGTATTTTACAGAACTGATTAAAATTTGCTGAAAGAAAAGACTAGGACACTTCCGTTTAAATGTAAGAGTAAGTCTTCAGCAAGAATCTGTCATTAAAAGTATACCTAAAGCACTTTCATAGTGTTCACTAACACTTAGTATGAAGTATTCTTATTTAATTGCTGAGCAAAGTAAATTATCTAATTAGCTTGCTTTCTTCTTAAGAGTAATCAGAATATCATTTTTAAATAAACTTTAGTAGATGAAATTTGGTTATTAAGTATCTTTAGAAGCATCTTCTATTGAAATATTAAGATTTTATAAGTCTTCTACACATAAGACTTCACAGAAATTACTACTGTAGTCTTTTTTTAAATAAATGAAATTTTTTATTTTTCTTAGTTTTCAGAGAATGAGTAAGATGAGATCTACCAGAACGATCAAGCTTAATTTTTAAGGATGTCATTAGTTTCTCTATTTGTGTTTATTTTATCTAATGAATCACTTAGTTTCCACCTTATATTTCTAAATTATTTACTTATCGATAGTGAATCATATTTTTGAAATATCTAATCTAAAGAATGAAAAAACAAAACTTTGGATTATCTGACTATATCTACTAACTTAGAGAAACCTCAATCTGGATACAAGTTCTTAAAGGAAAATTTCAAAATAATTATCTTTTTTAGAAGGTTTTTGAAGTATACGATTATCAAGCAAGTATTCATAACATATAGTAATCCCTTTTTGAAAAGGAAGATCGGCGGATTATTCTACCTATATACATTAAGACACCGTTCTGAGTTAATATCAAAGTGAGAAATTAGTTGTTTTAGACTTTTAGACTTCTCCAAATTAATCTTTTGAACTATCTGCTTATTAGAATACAAGGACTAAATGCAAAACTAGGGGTAACACTTTACTGTAATCATCTAATTGTTTTGTGAAAGTTTAGATTTATTTGAGTTTTTCTTCAGAACGTAAATTTTTCATAGCTTATTAACACTTTTTACTTCTTTTTATGAAGAGAAAAAAGGCCGAAGACTTATTTAATAATAGAGATGGACGTACATGAGAAGTATATTATTTAATCATTCGAAGAAGGAGAAGAAATTAGAGATGAAAGGTGAATAAAAGATACAATTCAAAAGGAAATAAAAGTAGGAAAATACCAAAATTGAGGTTTATTGAAGAAAAGTAGTAAGATATAACTCAAAAAGTGTCTAGATTAGAAGATTGCTTGATATATAAAGAATATTAACGTATGAAGATGATAAATATTAGAAAGGTGTAAGATCATATAAGAGGTTATAGCTAGAATGAGTTTAAATAAACTGAAGGATTATCTTAGTTCAAGAGCTATTTAAGTTAAGCAAATGGTCAACAAAACTATCCTTTTTAAAGGATTGGACATTTTACTAATCAAGCTTAATAGTTAAAATTTAAAAAATATTAACAATATTAGAAGACCAATAATTATCAAAGACTGTATCAAGTTCGAGCAATCAGCACTTCGAGCAATCATTATAATAACTCTAAGGATATTTAACCTTTGGAAGTTCTAATGATATCCTAAATTTAATCTTTACTATAATTTGGTTTCTTAAATAGAGTAAGTATAATGGATATAAAGTAAACTGAAGCCAATCAATTATCTATGAAGTTTTTTAAGAAAGTACTACGTTAAGCAGCTAACAAATTTAAAACTCTTTTTTGTAAAGTAACTATGAAAGAAGCATATAATGAGGCATAAAAAGTAAGAATTAGAGTAAAAAGATATTCAAACCGAGACGAAATGAAAATAGACTGTTATGATTAATTAAGAGATGGAGCTAATTGGAATCTGTAAGTTACTATTGAAAAGGAAAAAGTGAAACAAAAAGAAAAAATACTTAAAGGTCTTTATTAAGAAGGAAGATAAAAAATAAAGCAGAACTATAAATTTCAACCACTCAAGACTATAAGCTTTCAGAGAAAACTAAATCTAAACCTTGGATTGTTGTGATATTTTAGAGCTATTAGTAAAAAATAGTAAAAAGAAAAAGACAATTTTGTCGTCAGACTAACTTGATTTTCAATGATTTAAAATTGATAAATATCTAATACGAAAACGAAGCTACAAAGCTAAAGAAATAAAGAAAATCCATTTAAATAATGATAATTGGATTTTAAATTAAAATTAGTAAACCTAGGAGATCATCAGTATAACAAAAAGAAAAGCTTAAATTTTTAAGCTATTAAGTTAATTATTTGAGTATAAACCTTAATTTTAGTAAAAACTACATATTAAATAATTGAAATATTCTAATATTAATGAATTTCATAAATAAATAGTCTTGCATCTTACATAATAGAAGAAACTTTCTTAGTTCAATTTTGAATAGATTTTTTAAAATTTTGAGATAGTTGCTAAATTAGTTTTACTTAAATGCTTAAATTGTAGGATATTTAGTAAGAAGGAGTAACAAGAAAATTTATTTTATAGATAACATTTTATTAACAAAAGAACCAGAATAAAATTATTAAAAAGATAGTAAGGAGGATAAATTAAATCTTCTGACTGAAAATTTAAAATACAACATTTAAAAGACTTTAGTTAAATGTGGACTTTTACGAAGTTAAAATCAAAACTGCTGATAATTAATACGTATCTTATGGCTATAAAAAAAAGAAATATTAGTAAAACGCAATAGAAAAGGAAAATAAATAAAGATTTTTATTAGTATAAGCCTAATAGAGTGTTTAGTCAGTACTATATGTCAGTTTTCTCATAAACGAAAATTTAAATTTTCATTCTCTTCTTATATTTACCTAATATCACTCTCACCTAAAAATATTCTATAGATAAGGTAATATAATCTATAAATTCATTTATTTTAGTCGACTTTTTATTAATCTTGTGACTTTTTCTCTTATAATTATATAGCCAACTTTTCTATTTATTCTTAATTCTTCACATATTTATAATGTATTTCATAACATATTCGATTTTCTCTACTTGTTATAGTAATCCAAGAAATCATGTTTAACTTACTTTTATTACTTCTATATACTACTCATCTACTTCTAAATCTGATTGTCGTTTTTTTTAAATTCTTTGCCATTCAATCTCTTTACTTACTATCAAATCATAGCTTCTAATTTCTGTTAGCCTTTCAAACACAGACAGGTCCTTATATGAGAGCACAGTTTATTAATGTAAAATTTTCTTAAAGATATTTAAATTCAATCCCATTTAACTTTACAAACAAGGAATAACTCCTCAAACTATGATTTTAATTGATATTACTAATGATGCTTACTTTAGAGACTTCATTTTTTAAGGCAATATAAGTTGGAAGGCTCTAAATAAACTTGGCATATTTGCAAGATATTTTATTTTCCCTTTGCTTATATTTTAAGGTTTAGAATTTCCAACTCTTCAATTATATTTCCTGTAATCGTATTTGTATATTGCATCTAAAATTTTCTTTTAAAGGTTCAAGGATGTTGTCAAACACCTCTCCATAAAATATATTCTCAATCCAATCTTTTTTGGTTTCGTTTCATCTTAGTTAGAATGTTGCTTGTATGTCTGATACTTTTTGTGTCATGTTTAATGTTAATAGCTGATTGACTTAATGTTAAATTAAACTTACTGATATTAAATTAGTTTTAATGAGTTGAATTAGCTACTAGATGCATTATTATCAAATTACTTTTTCCTTTTCTACATAAAATGGTTTTCCCTATCTTATATAATATAAAACCTTATTTATTCCATTTCTTTTTAATTTATTCTGGTAATCCTAGGTTTTAGACTAATTAATTTAAGGAACTTAAATCAGTTGTTTAGGTCTTAGGTTTTTCTCATCTTCATATTCTTAGAAGTCTTAATGCTTTTAATTTAGCAAATAGGATTAACTCCAAAATTTACCTCTAGAATACTTCTTCGAGTTTTATAAAGATAGGACTTTAATTATAACTGAACACAGTCTTCTTTTTTAAAAATTTCAATAATTAACGCTTTCATTTCTTTATTCTGATTAAACGTTATTATATGCAAGATAAATGTTTAATCATGAGAAGTAATGAAAGTCTGCTTAAATTAAAGAAAGCTGTATGAAAATATTGCTGAGTTAATGGTAATAATTTAAAATTCTAGAAATTAGAATTTAAAGTCAAGTAAAAGAAATTAAAGCTATTTTTATAGGAAAGAGGATTAAGTTATAAGGAGCTAAGAAACTAAAAGACAAAGTATTTACAATAACTCTAAGCTCTTTTTTTATCTTCTTGTAACCTAAACTAGATCAAAAATAATCTAAGGAATTTTAAAAAAAAGGCATCAAACTCTTTATTAAGGAAATGATTGTTAGAGCATCTTCTATTAGATAACTGGATAAGAGAAACATTCATCAGGAAATAAAAACGTTCAGAGTCTTAAATAATTTTCTTATCTACAGGCTTAAAAAGTCTTACATTCATAAACATAAAAAAGGATTAATTTAGAAGATTTAAAGAAATCTTCACTATTTTTGCAAAGAAAATATCTGATTTTTCAGTTAAAATTTGATAAAATTAAAGCAAATAACTCCTCTTTTGATAATAATATGAGTACTAAAATAATAGCTTTTTGATATAAAATTAATAATAATATTAAGCAAAAAGAGCTTTATAATGATTTAATATCTACTTAATAAAACGTACATCTAATCAAATAATTGATCAATAATGAAGATAACTAAAGAGGATATAACTTTATTAAGTGGACTAGAACAGAAATCTTAACTACATCTATACAAATATTTCCACTAGTTTGCTAAATTTATGATTCCTTTCCCTATTATTTTTAATAAATGGTAATATACTATGGTTGCAAAGTAGTCTTTTTAAAATTTAGGTACTAAGCATTATTTTTGCTTATTTGCTAGAGAAAATTGGCAATAATATGGAAAAATGAATAAAGCATGAGTTTAGTGATCTAGTAACTATTTAATTAAGCAAGTATATATTATAAAACTAATATTAATTCTTAGTTTAATGGAAACTATTTATTTCAATAGGCCTTATTAAAATAAACTTACTCCATTATAAAAAACACCTTTAATAATATAGTTATTTTGACTAGAAGAATGAAGTATTATCAATATTGATAAAGCATTAGTAGAGGTAAAAGAAACTAACTAAATAAAGAAATAATAAAGGAAAGAAGATTTAATATATATAGGTTTAGAAATTAAAGTTATTATATTTAAATGTGTCTCATTCTCCTTTTCTATTTGCTCCTACAATCTTTTGGAGCAGAATTTAAAATTCTTAATATCATTGTTTACCACTCGAGGCTGAATTAGAAAATAGTGGAATTCCAGTTCTAGCAACTGTAAAAGGTGGCAAAATAAGTGAAAGAATAAGCACATATTTATGTAGAGATGAAAAAAGTAGAAAACTTTGAAGAAATAAAAGAACAAGATCTAAAAATGTTTAACATCGTACTTGATATTACCTACTAGCTATAAACAAGCAGATTTTTAAGTTTTAAGAGTGTGGAATATAATTATATTCACCTTTTATTCTACCGAATAAATGAAGACTTCTGAAATTTTAACAGTCATCAACTACTTCCTTCTTTCTCTTTAGAAGGTAATGCTCTATAGAAGTTTTTGGATACTTTGGAAATAGAAAACATTCTCTTAATCATGTAGAATAGTATAGACTACTGAACTCCTCTCTAGGAAATTAAATTTTAGAAGGTTTCTTAGAGCATTGTAGTTGAAAATTAAATTCCAGATAACTTAATCAAAATCTTAAAAACAGCTAGTGCACCTTACTTTATTTTATCTGCAAATCAAAGTCTAACTCTCCAAATACTTAAGCTTGCTCAAAAAGCGAGACTTACTGAAAAGGGATTCGCTTGGATTATGCCTATTTAAGCAAGCTTTATTTTTGATAAAGGATTTGAAAAGGACATTTTTGAAAATGGGTTAATAGGGATGGGAGGATTTAGAGGCTCCAAACTAAGTTATGAAGAGTTCGCATGGGATTATCTAAAAGAAGCAATTGATTAAATTTTAAGCTGCAATGAAAACTAACTGAATCAAATAAAATTCGAATAAATGAGTTATTAAAAAGAGTTTTTGTTCTTGAACAAATAGATAAAGCAAACTCTTTAAATTTATAAAGTAAATAAGAATGAAATTTCCTAACTTTATACCATACTTTGGCCCGGTAATGTTTCATAGCAACCAAAAAATAAAATTACGATATAGTTTAGTTATTCAGCAAATTCAAGGTCTGTTGAAGGCAATCCGACATGATTTGATGAGTAATTGCAACATTCAATTGTATGTGGAGTTGAAGATATTAATTATAATAGACCAGAACTTTTAACAGGATTTATTCTTCAGGCGAATAAATTGGATTACGGATAAAATATTTTTGATTTGTAAGAATAACTTGAAAATCTAATTCCTCATATTGATGAATTAGGAGTGGCACACGCTGTAAAGTTTGTCAAAACTATTTATAATACTTCTTTTCTGCTTAATTAATATGGAATTTAAATTCCATTCTTAACAGTTACAAATGAAGATGTACTAGCTACTAGATCGGATTTTAATTGAGACCTTATAAATTTGCCGCATCCTTCACGGTACGGAGAAGTTTTTCTTAAATTTCTAGTTAAAAATAAATGAAAAAGAATTGCTATCTATTCTGATCATTTATCAGAATACATTTCTATTGCTTAATATATTAAAAATCATTCAGAATCATATGGAATTTCCATTGAAAGTAATGAACAGTTATTTTTAATTCCTTGATGACTTAACAAAACTCTAGAGGATCGAATTCCATTTTATGAAGCAGTTGCAAAAGATTTAATTTTTAAGTAGCTAAGAATAGTAGTACTTCATGCCTGGCTATAAACTTTCGTCGAAATAGGTTATTAACTTCATTTGCAAGGAGCAAAGTAAGGAGATTTTGTATTCATTGGACATAACGTAGGAAATTACATTATTACAAGTGATCAAGCTATTTAAAGAGGATAAGAGGATTTGCTTGACATTTATCTAGATGCTGTAATAAATATTCATCCAATTGCTTGAAGAAATGAAGTAGGATAATTGTAATATTCCTATTTTTAAAAATGTGGAACCATTTTAGTCCCAGATTTATAATGCTATTATTATGAAGAAGCATATATAGTAGCTTTTGCTCTAGATGATTTAATAAAATAAGCTCAAGATTATACAGATCCTAATAAAATGAGAGACGCTATGAAAAATGTAGATTTTATAGGATGTAGTGGGAGAGTAAAATTTAAAAATAAATTTAGAGTAGATGTTAATTTCCATTTCAAGACTTTATCAACAGTATAACCCAAACTTTATGATTTAGTTTATAATGGTATGTTCTGTCCAGGTTGTGCTATTATTTGAGACTTTGACAAAGAAATCTTTTATATTGCAACCAAATCGACAGAACCTCCTTCGGATGATTTTACCAAATATGAAGATTGCTCATTTTCTACAAGAAATTTATATGATTATGACGATGGAAAAAAATTATTATATTTTATAATCTCTTTTATCCTGCTTATGTGTATCATATTCCTGCTTTGAGGATTTAAGATTTGAAAAGGTAGAAGATTTTAAAAATTATAGAGTGTAGTAATCAAAACATTTGAGGATGATATTTTTCTGTTTTATATTGTTCTTCACTGCGCTCAGTATATTGGAATAGGTCCTGATTTAAAATATATGAATTGGGCTTTAGATGCATTAACAAGCATAGTATCTTTAAACATAAACTAAAGAGAGATTTATGAAGTTTTTTTTTATTTATGCAGTGGATTTGCTTACTTGTTCTTCATACTTTTTATCTGTTTCGTCACCAAATTAGAGTTTAAATTTGAGAATTTCAAGCTTAGCAAATGAATGGGACAAATTTCATTTTTTTTACTTCCTAACATTGGAGAAATTCTATTCATACCAATTATTTTAGTTTTAACTGATATGTTTATATGCGTTTAAGCTGTTGATCTAGATTTAAACAAGCACTTATCTTATAAAGAGTCTTTTGTTGAAAAGGATTGCTATTTATGGTGTGGTTCTGACGACCATATTAGTAAGATGATAATGGCTAGTTTTGGACTAATTTTATTTATCCCTATTGGTATTCTTGCACGTCCTCATTGGTAAGATTTAAAAGACACATCCTTACATATAAAAGAGCACCCTAACATGATAATGGTTAAAGCATTTTATTAAATAAACCTAATTACAATAAAGGAGGTTTTAAAGCAAGATTATAAAGAAATTCATGGGATTATATTTACTTTACTATCGTTTGCCTATACTCTTACATTCTATAAAATTTGGCCTTATAATTATGATAGAATAAATGTAATAGTAACAGGTCTTAATAGTTGCGTTTCATGCATAGGACTGTTTTCTACGATCGCTATTTTTGCACATGGCAAGCATTACTTCGTGTGAATTTCGCTTAATTCTGTGTTCTTATTATCAATTGCTTCTTTCACTCATTATAGAATGAAAAAGTGTACTGAATTTATAAAAAGGGAAAAAATAGACACAACCACTCTATTTAGGTTTGCTTTTAGATTAAACTCTAGCATCGATATGCTAAAAGATCATATAGAAGCTCGTATATTACGCGTTAAAATATAAAATGATGTAATTTCTAGAAATGTGTCGCATAAAAAATCACCAGAAAGAAAATAAAGAAGATACAGCATAAATACTCAGCTTTCAAGATATCTAGGATCTGAAAAAACTATGGAAAAAACAATGGAAACAAAAAAGCAGTCAGATTTACATGAAGAAGCAAATTTAGGTACTTCTTTTTAGAATTTTGAAAAGGTAATTTTAGATAACACTGAAGAAATGGAATCCAGAATACTCTTTGAAAGAAAGTAGTAGGACATAGTGGTTAAAGATTTAGAGTGATGAATTTTAGTTTGATTTAGATAATAAAATATAATAATAATGATTAGTTATTTATAAATACATATCTAGCTTAACACTTATTTTATGATTTAAATAGTCAAGCTAAGCTTATATAAAGCTATCTAGCTTAACTATTCTTAATCACTAGATCCTATAATATATTCCGTTTCAATTCAATAAACGTATTAAAGATAACTATATGTTTAAATGCAGAAAGCTTAAAATTAAGTTGATCAATTTCATTTCATTACAATAAGCAAAATCATCCCATTGTCAGTTTACAATTATTAGAATAGCAGCTTTATTCTAAAACATATACATTATCAACATTTTATAATCATCATTTTAAACCCTAGTATCATCAAGCTTACTTTAATATCCTTTCTAATCCCTAATATTACCTAAGCTTATTTTATTATTAATACTAACTTAACTATATATTACTTGTGCTTTTATATTCTAAATTTATTCTAACTTTCTAACTTTCTTATTTCTTCTAAATATTACTAACATTAGTTACTTCAGTTCAAATATTATATTATAAAGCAAAGTTTGAAAAGATGTAATTAATGATTAGAGTAATTTAATAATTAAACTTAATTATACAGTTAAAATATTAGAATGAAGAGTTAAAACTCGAAATGAGCTTTAATATTTGATGATTGAGTATCTTATATGGTTAAGATGGGATATAAAGAAGCTATTTAAACTCTTATTTTAAGATATGAATGATAAATCATCGGAAAGATATATAAAGAAAGGAAAACATGAACAAGAAATAAACATTCTATTGGAAGTCAAGAGAACAGTAGTCACTCAGTTCTATTTTTCTATCTCTTTATAAGTAAGTTAAATCCATTTCATTAATATAAATTAGTAATTTAAACAACAAACAAAATAAGATTATTAATCCTCTAGCTGTAAATTTATATTCCCTAATTATCCCAACAAGTAACGACTATTAATCTTCCTTCTCCTTCCTTTTTATATATAATGATTGATGTGTTTGATATGTTGAAGTTTGATGTAATAATATAGAGCCTTGTCGAAAGTACGATAATTAGTATAATTTACTTATAATTAAGATTTAAAGATAAACTAAAGAGGAATATAATAAGACTGAGTTGGATATTTTTAGAGTGGGCATGTTTATATGAGAGTGTTGATCTACTAGTTACTCTATAATAATAAAGCAATATTTACTATTTTAATCTTATAAAAGAGTAATAGAAAGAATAAAAAGATTAGTGTTAAAGATACTAATACAATGACTCTTATAATGATTATATGAGAAGCTAAGAGTTACACTGTCGTTTCGAAAATTTGGATTAGAAAGGAAAATAAAACAACTTATTTCTAGATGTGATATAATTATAATTTGATTAAATCAACTACTTAAGAAAGACTCACAAATATGTCTTTAGAAGAAGATAAATGAAGAATAAAGTTGTAAGTTTTGTTGCATTTCAAGTGATAGACTAATGATAAAATTGAATCATAAAACTTAAAATCATTCGATGATTTAAATTTATGAGTAGGAGGAATAGAAACAAATCTAAGAGGTTAAATAGACTTTAGATTAACTAGATCTCTAATTGATTAAAAAAGATCTAAATGCATTAACTTACATACAATAGAGGAAAATATATAAATAAAGATTTTATAATTACAGCTAGAGCTAATCAAATTAAGGCGGTAATAATGTAATTAAAAAGCAATTTAAACTCTAAATTAGTCCATTCATTTATAATTAAAAACCTTAAAGGAACAAATACTAAATTTAGAAACTTATTATAAATAAAGACTTAAAAGAAAGTATCTAACACTTCAAAAGATACTATTAATATCCTAGTATAATAATTAGCTTAAAAAGATCTTATAAGATATTTATTTATTTAAGTTAGTTATTAAGTGTAAGGTATTTAGTAGTAAGAAGGTACTATAAAATTAATTATTAATCTAGAGAAAAACAGATTTAGAATAAAATTTGGGATTAAACTACTTGGAGAACAAATTAAGTCTGCTTTCTTAGTTTTGTAAGATTAAAACTCTTAAAGTTTCTACAGTCAAACATAGACTCTGCAATTTAATAAATTGATACTGAAGCTAGATAATTTGTGAGTAAGCAAGTTCTGTAAAAAACTGGATGAATGAAAGACAAATTTTGATTAAGACAGTAAAATAAAAGTAGAAATGAGGAATCTAAAGATTTAAACTTCCTAGATAAATTTAGTTAACTGAAGATAATTTAGAGATGATGAAATAAGTTAATAAAGCTAGCAATAGAGAAATCCAAATATTTATGAACATTTATTGAAGATTTGTTCAATTTCACTTCACTAATAAGGTAATAAGATAAAATTTATAACTCTAAGAAAGAAGCAATGAAGACTAAAAGGGAAAAATAAAAGGCAGACTTTATTAATTTTAAGTAAAAAGTATTTTAATTTAATTATATAATTGAGTATTATTCGCCTAAAATAAACTTATTTATATCTTTAGATAGAGAATTTCTCTTAATTTCCTTCTTGAAATTAACTTAGATAAAGATGTATTAAAAGCTATAATTTTATATTGAATAAATAATTATATCCATTAAATATACAATCTTTGTTTTTATGAATGTGTATATTTACAGTCCTTAAGTTATTATTCCAAAAACTTAAAATTTAGATTTCCTTTAATTATCATTCACATTTTTCTCATTAGAACATTGTTTACTTCATCAAAATAGATAAATTGAGAATAAAGGAAAAAAATAAAAGAAAGCTAAAGAAAGTTAAAGAAAGCTTAAGGAAAGCTAAATAGTTTATAAAGTTAGCTTACAAATCTAAAGGAATTGAATAAACATGGCTAGCCTTGATTTAGCATGCTATTTATATTTATATTTTAGTTACTAAACAAATAAGGTTAGTAATTATAAGTAAAACTTGAAGTTAAAAATAATAAATAGATAGATATAATGAAGTTATATAAACCTACAGTTAGATTTAGAGATAAGAAAATAATAATAAGAATGTTATTTAATGATATTTACACTTTTAAAGATACAAAACTAAGTAATAAATTAGTTAATAATAGTAGTCTAAATTAGCTTTAATATTCAAAATTTGAAGAGTTAGTATCTTACATGCTTAAGATATTATAAGAAAGCGATATTAAAACTTTTATTTACAAGATATGAAAGATAGAAAATAAGTAAGACATAAAGACATAAGGATAGTCATTCATATAAGTAATAAATGATTACAAGCAGTAGAGAGCAATAGTCTTTCATTCATTATTTAAAGATAATTAGATTATAAGCAAGTATAATAAGTTTTATTACTTAAATTGGTATCTTAAACAATTAATAAATTGAGATTTTTTTAACTTGTAGAAGTAAATTAATATCCTCTATAACCATCAGCAAGTAACGTATATTATACTTCCTTCTAATTCCTTCTTATATATAATGATTGTATAGTTCTAATGTTTGCTACGTTTAAGTTAAGTATTAATACAGAGCTTTGTTGAATAAGTCTGATGTTTATTGAGAAGTTTCTAAGAGTTAGATTGTAGAAGGGTAAAAAAGCACTTGCTACTAGATGTGATATAATTATTATTTGATTAAATCAACTAATAAGGATAGATTCATTAATCTATCCTTAGAAGAAGAAGGAAGAATAAAATTGTAAGATTTGTTGTATTTCAAATGATAAAATACTGAGAAAATTGAGATAAAAGGTTAAAGAATCTCGGTATTTTAAGATAGTAGGAGAAACAGAAGCAAATCAAAGAGGTTAAATAGGCTGTAGAATAATCAGGATTCTTATGGATTAAGAAATGACTAAAAGAATTAACTCACACACAAATATAGAACAGAACATATAATTAAGAATGCTAGACTTATAACTAGAGTTAAGCAAATTAGGCGGTATTAATGTAATCTCAACTACAAACTTAAACTGTAAATTTGTTCTTTATTTATTAAAAGAACATAAATAAAAATCTTATACTAAAGTATTAAAACTCTTAGTTTCTAAAAGACTAAAATAGTAAGAAAATTTTAAGGATTCCAAAAGATACTAATATTATCTAAGTATAACAGTAAAGCTTAAAAAGTAAGTTTAAGATATTTATTAATTTATCTATTAAGTGTAAGATATTTAGTAGTAAATAAATATAATAAAAATTATTATAGCTTGAGATAAAAAAGGAATTACTTATTTTGACTAAGATTGAGATAGGATTAATCAAAGGATTAGTTAAGTTTGATGACTTGGATTTGTAAGAAGCAAACTTATTAAATTACTTCAGTTAGATGAAGATTCTTAAAGGTATTAAAATCATAACTGTAGTTAGATAATTTGTAGGAAGAAAAGAAGGTTGAAGTTAAGAAAGTAGAAGAAAAGAATTCTTGGTTCGAATGTCGAACTTAAGAATAGAGAAAGTGAAAAATTATAACTCTTGGGTAAACTTAGTTAAACGTTGGTAATTTAGAGATTATAAAAAGAAAATAGTTAATGAGGATAGAAGCTACTAAAGTTTATGATAAAGAGATTCAAATAGTAGAGTAATTTGCTTGAAGATGCTTAAATTTTTGCTTTATGAGTAAGGTTATATTACAAAATTCAAAACACAAAAGAAAAGGTTGAAATAAATAAAAAACAAAGGCTAGGTAAGGATTAGCAAACCACAATTATTCGAAGTAAAATATTGTGTTAAGGTAACTCTCTTAAATGAATGATAGTCACATTTAAAAGGACTAAAAGAGAAAAGACTTATAAATTATTTCAAGATAGAGAATTTCAAGAGTCAAACATTAAATTAAAGCTAGATAAAAATTTAATTCTAAGCATAAAATTGTAAAAGTTAATTGAAAGAAATTAACGAAAAATCACTTTTACTAATATTATCTATGCAACAGAAGAATAAATAAAGAAACAAAAAGAAAATTAACAGATAAGTTTTATTATAAAATGAATTAAAAATATCTACAATAAAATTGAAGTACAATGTTTTTAAACTAACAACAAATATTAATGTATAATCAAAAGATTGTTTGATTGATTAAGTAAATTAGAACGGCACCTATAAGTAAAGGCAAATTAAATCTTAAAAAAAGGAGAGCAAAAATTAATAAAAATATGAGAGAAAGTTAATTAGCTTAAGTTAAGTTCCAGAAATTTTTAATAAGAATATTCACTTAAAAACCAAATTCTTAGCTTGTGTTACAAGTGAAATTATCTACGCTTACTTAAAAAGATGTTATAAAAATGATTATACAATTCAACTATAAAGGTAAATAAGGAAACTATTAATAACAAACTGGTACTTTAGAAAGCGAAATAGTAGAAAAGTCTTAAGTTGCAATTCTTTAATCATGATTACAACAAAATTAAAAAAGTTATTTAGTAGAAGTGATAATAGCAGTTTTTAATCTCATTGTAATGCGTTTTCTAGATTAGATATGGTTTTAAAATTGGTATTTCTATTATAATTAATAAAGAAAGTTTAAACTTTTTAAAAGACTCAGAAAACTGAAAAGAACTTAATTCTCTATTCATCATTTTTATCTTCTAAAAAATAATATTATTATAGCTTAATTCCTTCTAGTTATCAATTATTTCTTTAAATATAATTCATGTTTTTTATCTCTTATTATTTAACTTTGATCCATATTTAGAAAATTCTCATTCATATACGAAGTTATTTCTTACGTAATAGTTAGAAATAACAATTAAAAAATTTCCTATTATCTGAATAGTTAGTTATTAATCTACTTCTCATATATTCTCTCTTAATTATTTTCTAAATAATCTTATACCTTTAATGAATTTTAAATAAGACAGTATAAATAGAAAAAACTCTCTTCATTTAACACCAATCAACTATTTAATTTCTTCCTTTTAACATTTTCTATCTCTAATCTTTTAGCTATAGATTCCATTAAAGTAAGTGAATATCATTACTGTATTTTAAATATATTTTTAATTCAAAATTTAAATAAAAATGTAAGCAACTCTTTGTTCATTATGTGATGAAGAGTTTAACGAGACTAACAAGAAGCCTAAAGAAATGGAGTGTAAATGTATAGCCTGCGAAAAATGTCTCAACACAATGATAAAACGAACTAATGTGATAATATGCTATCTTCATAACTTCAAATCAACAATACCTGTAAACTAACTTAAAACAATAGAAACTAAAGCTTAGAATTTATGTAAAGAACATTAGCTTGAACTGTCATTCATATGTTCTAAAGATAATCAACTTATATGTAGTGAATGCTTAAAAACTAGCCATAATCATGAAGTTTTACTAGTATAGGAAAAAATAAAATCTTTATAAGAGGAAATTACAATAAAACTTCAGTAGTTACAAGAAACTATTTCCTTATAAGATAAAAGAGTGATTTTTAATAATACTCAATAATAGATAAACGAAGCTAAGCTAGATACTAGAAATATGATTTTAGATACTAATAAATAAATAATTTCCTAAGTTATTCATATTTGCTAGTAGAAATTTAATAAAATCTATAGCTAATTCGATAGATAAGAATAAGAAATCTTATCTAACTTATCAAAAGTTGATAACTTGTCAAAGCAAATAAACGATATAAGTTAACTTGAAGAGATAACTATAGATCAGTGTGAGTTAAAGAAATGCAAGATAAATAGCTTATAAGAGTAGTTACGTAACTAGGAGTGAAATTAAACGTATTGAAACGTTTTAGATTAAGAAAGTTAGTATGTTTACAACATTGTTCTATAAGAACTATACGAAAGTGAGTTATTCACAGAGTAAAGAGAAAAAATTGATAATTAAAGAAAAGATAATGAAGGTAAAATATCAAATCTTAATATAGCATTATCTAATTAGGATTAGCAACTATAAAAGCTCTAGGAAGAGTAAAGAGAAAATAGAAATATAATAGATTTAATAGAGCAAGACAAGAAATAATAATCCATAAAGATTGAATAACAGAAAGAGCAGATAATAAACTTATAGAAAGTAAATAATAACATGAATAAGTAAATGGAAGAATTGAAATAATATAATACTTAGTTAAATTGAACAATTTAATAGCAAAAATAATAAATAATAGAGCAATATTAAATTAATTAGGATTTAAGTTAAAAGAACAAGTAGCTAGAGGAATAAATGAGTATTTTAATGGTTAATAATTAAACTCTTAATAAATAAATAGAATAGTTAGATTAATAGAAATAAGATTTAGAGTAAGATAAAAAAGAAAAGTAGTAGAATATTTAAAACCTAAATTAAAAAGTACAGTTACTTAGTTAACTTAACGAAGATAGAGAAAATTTTAATTTATAATTGTCATAATAAAAAGAATTTATATGATGAAGTATTTTTAATATTGAACTAAAGATGGATTAAAATTTTGAAATAATAAAAATAAGAAACAATAATAATTCTTCTATTCAATGGAGTAATTATTTAAGAATAAAGCGTGGATCAAATATGATTTAATCAGTAAATATATCCGTTATGCCCTAAACATAGACTTTATCAACAATATCTAATTTGTAATCTATAAGTGAAGGTTTTACTTCCTGTTATTAGACTAGTAATACCTAGATAATTTTAGTAGGAGGAAATGATTAAAATACATATATGTAGAATGTTTTAAAAATAGAAAATAATTTAATAGTTAATCAATCTAATCTAATATTTCCCAGAAAATATACTTCTTTATCTTACGATAATTTAAATATCATTTATATTATTGGAGGAAAAGATGCTAAAGACAATTGTATTTCTGAATGTGAGATATATAATATAAAAGAAAATAAGTGCAGTTAAATGGCTCAACATTTGTATAAAGGAATTAAACCTGGTACTTGTTATGCATATGATATGATATTTACGTTCGGAGGAAGATTTGATATAAATAAATCTAAACAAGAAAAAGATTATATATGCTTTTATGATATAATAATTAATAAGTGATAATAATCAACATCATTAAAATTACCTAAATAAGCATATACTATATAAGCAGTGTATGTATAAGAAAAAGAATAAGTATTTATATTTGATAATTATGATAAATTAAATTAAACATTATCATTTGATTGAAAAAACATGGCAGAAAATGGAGCACCTTTTCTTAATTAGAATTATTTATTTTGATATAATGGGATTTATGATAAAAATAAAATATGGATGCTTCCATCAGATAAGCAGGATATATTATATTATTATGATATAAATGCAGCAATCAATAGGAAGTGGGAAAAATGTTAGTTATGAAATAATAACATAAGATAAACTTATTTTAAATGTCTCTTTACTAATTTATAAATTCTTAACTTTTTTCTTTTTTTCTTACTTATAAAATTCATAAACACATAATATGGTTTAAATTTGAATCTTTTAAATTTTATTTAAAGCATAGAGCAACAGACTGGTAAATAATCAGATTTCGATAATTAGAAATAGTATAAAGTCATTCATTTAATCATTAATTATTAAAATAACTGTTCGCCTTCCGGCTTAATTGAAGTTTTAAATCTATAAAATCTCAGTTCCTGCATGTTCTGTCCTTGAATTGCTCTTTTTCTTTGACTTCTCTCTTTTGAATAATATGAGTTGAGAATTTTTTTTCCAGATTTTCCAATTTCCCGATGGGAAGAATTCCGACGCTCGCTACTTCAGTTGCTATTAGTTAACATTTTTCCAGATATTCATTAATGTTTTTCTATTGGGGAAATTTCCGGCATAAATATCAAGACTGTTGCAAATGTAGCATCTTTTTCTTGCTCTAGGAAATGTCTTTTCTTGCTTCTCTATTTCCATTGGAGTTCCTTATGAAGGTTTCTACAGGTTTTCTTTTATTAATTTGAGTCTAGAATCTAGTTTCACTCAGTTTTTCTCGTCTTGCTCTTGCATTATTCAAATATCATTCTCTAAACTTGGAATTTGCTCATAAACTCCAAAAGTATTCCTTTAGAAAATTAATATTTATACAATATTAAAGATTAGAAAGTGTAATCTAGACTTATTACGATAAATAGAATTTAAAGTTTGATGAGTAGAGATAAGATAAATATATTTTAAATTATTATATTAAAAAAAGCGAGAAATAATGTGAGAAATTCTGAACAGTTTATAGATCAATTTAAGTTGAACTAAGTGATTAAGATTGATTATCTTTTGATAAAAGCCCAATTTACTAATAAGAGAATATGAGAATGAATTGTTAATTTTAATAATCGAAAATGGACTTAATAATCAAAAGGTCTTTATAAAAGATTTAATGGCTTTAAACTTTCTCATAGTAAATTACTTAAAACATATTTAACATTTCATCTATTAACCAAAACATCTTATAAATAATTTTTTCTGTACAATATAAACTTAAATAATTAAATCACTAAAAAAGCTATCATATCTATTACTTAACAATACATTTAATCATTTTTTTTTCATTGATGATCCAATGAGTAACAGTATCATAGAGAAATATAACTTAATTACCTTAATCAAATTATCAACGCAAGAATCATAATACGTAATTAAAAATTCTGCAACATTCTCTTAATTTTAAAGCATATTTAAAATATAGAAATTAGATTTAGATTTATTTTCATTCAAAACACTTTTGAATCTCAGAAATGCATAATATTAATAACAAAACTAATTGACTAATAGAAGGCTAAGTAAATGAATTTGAAAACGAAAAACTAAAGAAGTTTCAACGAAACAATATAGAAAAGAAACCAGAATTCAAATCTAAACATTTGATTCTTAAATCCAATTAGTCTATTAAATATAATAAAAATAATGAAAAGGATTTTGACTCTCTCAAAAATTATTAATAAACTATTTTATGATTACATTTAGTAATAAAACGAAACTATTTTAAATTAAGACCTTATTGAATGTGATCTCTAAACTATTTAAAAAATAAATTGTAAGTTTCTAAATTTGAAGATTATAACTCTGTAAAATAAATATGAATTGGAATATATTTTGCCTTTTAAAAAGTTATTTTTAAATTTAGAGTTAAATCTTAACGTGTCATTGTTAATCAAGTTGTCTATCTAGCTTAAGTAAAAAAATTTTATCTTGTCTTTAAATATTAAAAAATAAACTGAGAAGAAAAGGAAGATTTTAAATCTGAATCTTTTGTTCTAGATCTCTCTTATTCCTTATCACTTTTTTAAGACTAGCGATAAATAAAACTGTAGGCATATATACTCTTTATTTTATAAGAGAAAAGTGGTCACTCAGTTCTATCTTTCTATTTCTTTATAAGCAAGTTAAATCCATTTCATTAATATAAATTTGTTCCTTAAACAACAAACAAAATAAGGTTATTAAACTTCTATAAATAAGGTTATTAAATTTCTATAAATAAGTTTATATTCCCTAATTATTCCAACAAGTAACGACTATTAATCTTCCTTCTCCTTCCTTTTTATATATAATGATTGATGTGCTTGATATGTTGAAGTTTGATGTAATAATATAGAGCCTTGTTGAAAGTACGATAATTAGTATAATTTACTTATAATTAAGATTTAAAGATAAACTAAAGAGGAATATAATAAGACTGAGTTGGATATTTTTAGAGTGAGCATGTTTATATGAGAGTGTTGATCTACTAGTTACTCTATAATAATAAAGCAATATTTACTATTTTAATCTTATAAAAGAGTAATAGAAAGAATAAAAAGATTAGTGTTAAAGATACTAATAGAATGACTCTTATAATGATTATATGAGAAGCTAAGAGTTACACTGTCGTTTCGAAAATTTGGATTAGAAAGGAAAATAAAACAACTTATTTCTAGATATGATATAATTATAATTTGATTAAATCAACTACTTAGGAAAGAATCATAAATATGTCTTTAGAAGAAGATAAATGAAGAATAAAGTTGTAAGTTTTGTTGCATTTCAAGTGATAGACTAATGATAAAATTGAATCATAAAACTTAAAATCATTCGATGATTTAAATTTATGAGTAGGAGGAATAAAAACAAATCTAAGAGGTTAAATAGACTTTAGATTAACTAGATCTCTAATTGATTAAAAAAGATCTAAATGAATTAACTTACATACAAATATAAAGAATATCATATAAATAAGGATTTTATACTTATGACTAGAGTTAAGCAAATTTAGGCGGTATTAGTCTAATCACAAATAAATTTAAACTTAAATTATTCAGTATATTAAAAACAATAAAGGAAAAAATACTAAATTTAGAAACTTATTATAAATAAAGACATAAAAGAAAGTATCTAACACTTCAAAAGATACTATTAATATCCTAGTATATTAATTAGCTTAAAAAGATCTTATAAGATATTTATTTATTTAAGTTAGTTATTAAGTGTAAGGTATTTAGTAGTAAGAAGGTACTATAAAATTAATTATTAATCTAGAGAAAAACAGATTTAGAATAAAATTTGGGATTAAACTACTTGGAGAACAAATTAAGTCTGCTTTCTTAGTTTTGTAAGATTAAAACTCTTAAAGTTTCTACAGTCAAACATAGACTCTGCAATTTAATAAATTGATACTGAAGCTAGATAATTTGTGAGTAAGCAAGTTCTGTAAAAAACTGGATGAATGAAAGACAAATTTTGATTAAGACAGTAAAATAAAAGTAGAAATGAGGAATCCAAAGATTTAAACTTCCTAGATAAATTTAGTTAACTGAAGATAATTTAGAGATGATGAAATAAGTTAATAAAGCTAGCAATAGAGAAATCCAAATATTTATGAACTTTTATTGAAGATTTGTTCAATTTCACTTCACTAATAAGGTAATAAGATAAAATTTATAACTCTAAGAAAAAAGCAATGAAGACTAAAAGGGAAAAATAAAAGGCAGACTTTATTAATTTTAAGTAAAAAATATTTTAATTTAATTATATAAATTGAGTATTAGTCACCTTTATTTAACTAAAACAAACTTAATTATATCTTTAGAAAGAAGAATTCTCTTAATTTCCTTCTCGAAATTAACTTAGATAAAGATGTATTAAAAGCTATAATTTTATATTGAATAAATAATTAGATCCATTAAATATACAATCTTTGTTTTTATGAATGTGTATATTTACAGTCCTTAAGTTATTATTCCAAAAACTTAAAATTTAGATTTCCTTTAATTATCATTCACATTTTTCTCATTAGAACATTGTTTACTTCATCAAAATAGATAAATTGAGAATAAAGGAAAAAAATAAAAGAAAGCTAAAGAAAGTTAAAGAAAGCTTAAGGAAAGCTAAATAGTTTATAAAGTTAGCTTACAAATCTAAAGGAATTGAATAAACATGGCTAGCCTTAAGATTTAACATGCTATTTATATTTATATTTTAGTTACTAAACAAATAAGGTTAGTAATTATAAGTAAAACTTGAAGTTAAAAATAATAAATAGATAGATATAATGAAGTTATATAAACCTACAGTTAGATTTAGAGATAAGAAAATAATAATAAGAATGTTATTTAATGATATTTACACTTTTAAAGATACAAAACTAAGTAATAAATTAGTTAATAATAGTAGTCTAAATTAGCTTTAATATTCAAAATTTGAAGAGTTAGTATCTTACATGCTTAAGATATTATAAGAAAGCGATATTAAAACTTTTATTTACAAGATATGAAAGATAGAAAATAAGTAAGACATAAAGACATAAGGATAGTCATTCATATAAGTAATAAATGATTACAAGCAGTAGAGAGCAATAGTCTTTCATTCATTATTTAAAGATAATTAGATTATAAGCAAGTATAATCAGTTTTATTACTTAAATTGGTATCTTAAACAATTAATAAATTGAGATTTTTTTAACTTGTAGAAGTAAATTAATATCCTCTATAACCATCAGCAAGTAACGTATATTATACTTCCTTCTAATTCCTTCTTATATATAATGATTGTATAGTTCTAATGTTTGCTACGTTTAAGTTAAGTATTAATACAGAGCTTTGTTGAATAAGTCTGATGTTTATTGAGAAGTTTCTAAGAGTTAGATTGTAGAAAGGTAAAAAAGCACTTGCTACTAGATGTGATATAATTATTATTTGATTAAATCAACTAATAAGGATAGAATCATTAATCTATACTTAGAAGAAGAAGGAAGAATAAAATTGTAAGATTTGTTGTATTTCAAATGATAAAATACTGAGAAAATTGAGATAAAAGGTTAAAGAATCTCGGTATTTTAAGATAGTAGGAGAAACAGAAGCAAATCAAGTGGTTAAATAGGCTGTAGAATAATCAGGATTCTTATGGATTAAGAAATGACTAAAAGAATTAACTCACACACAAATATAGAACAGAACATATAATTAAGAATTTTTAAACTTATAACTAGAGTTAAGCAAATTAGGCGGTATTAATGTAATCTCAACTACAAACTTAAACTGTAAATTTGTTCTTTATTTATTAAAAGAACATAAATAAAAATCTTATACTAAAGTATTAAAACTCTTAGTTTCTAAAAGACTAAAATAGTAAGAAAATTTTAAGGATTCCAAAAGATACTAATATTATCTAAGTATAACAGTAAAGCTTAAAAAGTAAGTTTAAGATATTTATTAATTTATCTATTAAAAGTAAGATATTTAGTAGTAAATAGATATAATAAAAATTATTATAGCTTGAGATAAAAAAGGAATTACTTATTTTGACTAAGATTGAGATAGGATTAATCAAAGGATTAGTTAAGTTTGATGACTTGGATTTGTAAGAAGCAAACTTATTAAATTACTTCAGTTAGATGAAGATTCTTAAAGGTATTAAAATCATAACTGTAGTTAGATAATTTGTAGGAAGAAAAGAAGGTTGAAGTTAAGAAAGTAGAAGAAAAGAATTCTTGGTTCGAATGTCAAAAAGATAAAAGTGAAAATGAAAAATTATAACTCTTAGAAAACTTAATTAAATGTTGGTAATTTAGAGATTATAAAAAGAAAATAGTTAATGAGGATAGTAGCTGCTAAAGTTTATGATAAAGAGATTCAAATAGTAGAGTAATTTGCTTGAAGATGCTTAAATTTTGGCTTTGTGAGTAAGGTTATATGACAAAATTCAAAACAAAAAAGAAAAGGTTTAAATCAATAAAAAGGAAAGGCTAGGTAAGGATTAGCAAACCACAATTATTCGAAGTAAAATATTTTGTTAATGTAACTCTCTTAAATGAATATGAGTCATATTAAAATGAACTAAAGAGAAAAGATTATAATTTATTTCAAGATAAAGGATTTAAAGAGTCAAGCATTAAATTAAAGCTAGATAAAAATTTAATTCGAAGTATATAATTGAAAAAGGGGATTTTAAGAAATTAACGAAAAAGTCACTTTTACTAATATTATCTATGCAACAGAAGAATAAATGAAGAAACCAAAAGAAGATTAACAGATAAGTTTTATTATGACCAAGCTAGATTGGAATTTTTATGGGATTAAATCTAATAATATTATCATCATTATTCTTGGTGAACTTATTAAAGGTTGTACCACATTAATCTATTATTGTTATTATTATTATAAAATAAATTAAAAGATCTACAATAAAAATTTAAGTACAACATTTTTAAAATAGCAGCAATGATAAACGTAAAATCAAAAGATTGCTTGGTTGATTTAGTAAAATAGAACTATATCTTTAAGTAACTTAAATTGTTGAAAAAAGAATAAAAACCTAATAAAATAATTGAGGGACAATTAATGAACGAAAGGAAATTTAGTAAAGTTCAAGAAATTTTTAACTAAGAACATTCACTTAAAATTCAAATTCTTAGGTTGTGCTGCAAGTGAAATTAATTTAAGTTTACTTAATAAGATATTATAAAGTATATCATACAGTTCAACTCTAGATCTATATAAGAAATTATTAATAACAGACTGGTATTTTAGAAAGAGAAATAGTAGAAAAAGTCTCAAGTTGCTTCTGTTAATTTAGAATATTACAACAGGTATCAAATCTATTTAATTAGTAAAAGTAGAATTAGCAGTTTTAATCTCATGGTAATGAGTTTTCTAGATTAAGATGAGGTTTTTAATTAATATTTCTATTAACAATTAAAAGGGAAGTCTAAAATTATTAAATACTCAGAAATCAGAAAAGAATTTAATTCTCTATTCTATCATTATTTTCTTGTAAAAATAATATTATCATAGCTAGTTATCAATTATTTCTTTAAATATGATTCCTGTTTTGTATCTCTTATTATTTAACTTTGATCCATATTTAGAAAATTCTCATTCATATGCGAAGTTATTTCTTACGTAATATTTAGACCTAACAATTTCAAAAGCTTTCTATAATTTTAATATTTAGCTATACATATCTACTCTCATATATTCTCTCTTAATTAGTCTTTCTAAACAATCTTATACTTTTAATTCATTTTAAATAAGATAGTATAAATAGAAAAAACTCTCTTCATTTAGCACCAATCAACTACCTAAATTCTTCCTTTTAACATTTTCTATCTCTAATCTTTTAGCTATCAGTTCCATCTAAGTGAATGTATAACATTACTGTATTTAAAATAATTTTAATTTAGAAATTATAAAAATGTAAGCAACTGTATGTTCATTATGTGATGATGAGTTTAACGAGACTAACAAGAAGCCTAAAGAAATGGAGTGTAAATGTATAGCCTGCGACAAATGTCTAAATGCAATGTATAAGAGGAACAATGTAATATTCTGTCTTCATCATAACTTCAAATCAACAATACCTGTAAACTAACTTAAAACAATAGAAACTAAAGCTTAGAATTTATGTAAAGAACATTAGCTTGAACTGTCATTCATATGTTCTAAAGATAATCAACTTATATGTAGTGAATGCTTAAAAACTAGTCATAATCATGAAGTTTTACTAGTATAGGAAAAAATAAAATCTTTATAAGAGGAAATTACAATAAAACTTCAGCAGTTACAAGAAACTATTTCCTTATAAGATAAAAGAGTGATTTTTAATAATACTCAATAATAGATAAACGAAGCTAAGCTAGATACTAGAAATATGATTTTAGATACTAATAAATAAATAATTTCCTAAGTTATTCATATTTGCTAGTAGAAATTTAATAAAATCTATAGCTAATTCGATAGATAAGAATAAGAAATCTTATCTAACTTATCAAAAGTTGATAACTTGGCAAAGCAAATAAATGATATAAGTTAACTTGAAGAGATAACTATAGAACAGTGTGAATTAAAGAAATGCAAGATAAATAGCTTATAAGAGTAGTTACGTAACTAGGAGTGAAATTAAACGTATTGAAGCATTTAAGACTAAGAAAGTTAGTATGTTTACAACATTGTTCTATAAGAGCTATACGAAAGGGAGCTATTCTAAGAGTAAAAAGAAAAAACGGATAGCTAAAGAAAATATTATGAAGATAAACTATCAAATCTTAATATAGCATTATCTAATTAGGATTAGCAACTATAAAAGTTCTAGGAAGAGTAAAGAGAAAATAGAAATATAATAGATTTAATAGAGCAAGACAAGAAATAATAAGCCATAAAGATTGAAGAACAGAAAGAGCAGATAATAAACTTATAGAAAGCGAATGAAAACATGAGTAAGTAAATGGAAGAATTGAATAAATAGAATATTTAGCTAAAAATGTAATTGAATTAACTTAGAGAACTCATAAACTAAATTGTTTTAAATTAAGAATTAAAGATAGATAAAAGTTTTGAAATAATAAAAATAAGAAACAATAATAAGTCTGCCATATCAAAAACTAATTATTTAAGAATAGCATTTGGATCAAATAATATTTAATCAGTTAATATATAAGTTATATCTTAACCATAGACTATATAACAAATGCCTAATTTATAAGCACTAAGTGGAAATTCTACTTCCTGCTATTAGACTAGTAATAATTAGATAATTTTAGTAGGAGGAAATGATTAAAATAAATATCTGTAGAATGCTTTAAAAATAGAAAGTAATTAAATAGTTAATCAATCTAATCTAATATTCCCTAGAAAATACGCTTCATTATCCTTCGATAATTTAAATATCATTTATATTATTGGAGGAAAAGATACTAAAGATAATTATATTTCTGAATGTGAGATATATAATATAAAAGAAAATAAGTGTAGCTAGATAGCTCAACATTTATATAAAGGAACTAAACATGGAACTTGTTATGCATATGACATGATATTTACATTTGGAGGATAATTTGATATAAAAAACTCTAAAAAGCAAAAAGATTATATATGCTTTTATGATATAATAATTAATAAGTGATAATAATCAGCATCATTAAAATTACCTAAATAAGCACATACTGTATAAGCAGTGTATGTATAAGAACAAGAATAAGTATTTATATTTGATAATTTTAATAATTTACATTAAACATTATCTTTTGATTGAAAAAGCATAACAGATAATGGATAAGCATATCCAAATTAGAGCTATTTATTTTGATATAATGGGATTTATGATAATAATAAAATATGAATGTTTCCATCAGATAAGCAAGATATATTATATTATTATGATATAAATGTAGCAAACAATAGGAAATGGGAATAGATTTAGTTATGAAATAATAACATAAGATAAGCATATTTTAAATTACTCTAAATACTAAATTTTAAATCATTAACCTTTTTCTTTTTTTTCTTCATTTTTTGAAACTTTTTTATACACTTACAAGTTAAATTTGGATCTTCTAATTTTTATTATAAAGTTAGAGCAATAAAAAGATATATAATTTGATTTCTATAACTAGAAATAATATAAAATCAGTCCTTTAAAAAAATTAATACTTCTATAGATATTAAAGATTAGAAAGACTAATCTAATTTTCATACGATAAATAGTTTTGATAATTGATAAGTAGAGATAAGATAAATATCTTTTAGTTATACCATAAGAAGGAAAAATAGAACTAACTTGAAACAGTTTGGAAAGTTCATAAATCAAATTAAATTTAATTTAATGGCTAAGATTTATTATCTTTTGAATCAAATTTAGTTTCAATTAAGACTTCTTTTCATTCAAAAACTATAAATTTCAGAAAAGCATTAACAACCAAAATAATCAACTAATAGTCGCTAAGTAAATTAATTAGAAAACGAAAAACTAAAGAAGATTCAACAAAATAATATAGAAAAGGTACTAATAAATCAAATGTAAACATTTGATTCTTAACTCCACTTACTCTATTGAATGAAATGAAAATAATTAAAAATATATTGACTCTCTTAAAATTATTAATACCCTGATGTATATTTTCATTTAGTAATGAAGCAAAATAATTTTGAATTAAGGCCTTATTGAGGATGATCTCTAAATTACTTAGAATAAATTCGTAAATTTCTATATCTGAAGATTATAACCCTGTAATAAAAGGTATGAATCATAAGTTCTTTTGCATTTAAAAAGTTATTTTTTATATTTTAATTTAAATCTTAACGTATCTTAGTTAATCAAATTATCTATCTAACTTAAGTTAGAACTATTTTATCTGGTCTTTGAATATTAAGAAATATAACTTTCTTGCCTAAGTCAAACTATTAGTGTAAGAACCTTAATATATGACTTAAAACTCTACTCTTTTCTAATGTTTTAAGACAAACTATAAAGTACCAAGAGCTTTAAGTAAGAACTTCTTTTTCATTTAAAGCACTTATGAGTTTTAAAAAGCATAACACTAATAGCCAAATAGTTAACTAATAGTCACTAAATGAATTAGAAAGCTGAAAACTCAAGAAGCTTTATCAAAACACAAAGAAAAGAAATCAGCAAATAAAAACTGGACTTTTGATTCTAGACGCCAGCTAATTTATTGAATGGGTGAAGGATAATGAAAAATATAGTGACTCTCTTAAAGTTATTGGTACTTTTTTATGTTCATTTAGTAATAGAGCGAAACTATTTTGAATTAAGACCTTATCGAGTATGATTTCTACGCGACTTAAAAATAAAATGTAAGTTTCTAAATCTGAAGATTATAACCCTGTAATAATTGATATGACTCAGAAGTTCTTTTGCATTTTAGGAAGTTAATTTTTATATTTAGAGTTATATCTTAACATATCTTAGTTAATCAAGCTGTCTATCTAACTTAAGTTAGAACTATTTTATCTTGTCTTTAAATATTAAAACAAAAATGAAAAGAAAAGGAAGATTTTAGATCTGAATCTTTTGTTCTAGCTCTCAATTACTCCTTATCAATTTTTCCTTTCCATCACTAGAGATAATAACTCATAGCTGATTATCATATGCCACTACAAAGGCTAATAAATTATCAGGATGCATAATCTTCAATATCTTGGATCTTACTAGAGACCTCTCTTAGTTTTAGAGTATAATCATTATAGCATTAATCAACTATTATCTTTAATCATATAAGTCCTAAGCAGTTTAGAAGCAAATAGTCCAAGACCCTATAATATGATCCTGTAAAAGTAAGATATTCTCTTAATCTTCCTTAAAATGCCCAGATTTATTTAGCTCTTTTAAGAGTTTAGAATTTTTGTATTGAAGAACAAGTGTATGCAACTAGGCTTAGTTTTTATGAGGGTGATTTAACTCCAAGGATCTAATTATGGTATCAGGAGTTAAATTACGATATATTATAGTCGATATGCTGCTTATTATCCCAGAAATCTCCAAATGCTCTTAGTGCTTGTATATATGAGTATCAAATGCAAGCAATCAAAGCTAGCGAAGGGGATTTAACTTTAGGCTTAAACCAAAACTCTCCCAAAGAGCATCATTAGCTCAAGTGAAATACAAAAAATCGCTGTGCTATCTAAAACCAACTTAAATTTATCAAACTTATATCTTTCTCCAGTCAATCTCTCTCAAATATAAGTTCACTCTGTAGGCCTTAATTATTATACTATATCTATAGGTAAAACTTTGAATGGAATGTAATGGAATCAAATTAATCGAGGAGCATAAAAAAGTTAGTCCTTATAGTTAGAGATATACCAAATAAAAAATTCAAGATAAAGATAAATTCGATACTTTCTGTGCTCTCAAGTCCTTATAAATAGATACATGGGTAAGATACTAATTAGTGAATACTGTAAACTGATATTAAGACTAATTATCTCTCTTAATAAGCTGAAGATAGACTATTCCAAATGACTAAGGGACTTCTACAAAGAGCTATTTAAACCCTTTCTTATGGAAATGAAAGATTGATCGTATATTTAAAAGGGATATATAAAGCAGTGAGCACATCATTAAATTTAATCACTCTATTGTATGCAAATAAAATAAAAAAGCTCTCAGTCAGTCATTACTTCAAATTCCTTACTCATCACAGAACATCAATATAAATACTATGGAAATAAGCTTCATTGGTATAAACTTAGAGCCCTAAAAAGTGGTCAAAGTATGATTTCTTAGTTTCGAGTAGAAAAGTGATATCGTCTATTTAGTCTAGCTAATTGAGGTTAATAACCAGAACTCATGTAGATGCCTTATGAATTCTAATACTAATCATATTGATGTAGTAACACTAAGCATAGTTAATAGCATAGCAGCTGATAGTAATATTAATGATCTATTTACTTAATTGAGTCAGTAAGGTTAAAAAAATCTTTATTGGAAGCTTAAGACCCGATTTGATAATTAAGTGTGTTAAGTGAAATGAATTAGATGAAGAAGGAATAAAAAAGCTTTTCAATACCTTCATAATGAGATCAAGAAGAGAAGAATAAGAGGGTTAGATATCTAATATTAGGAAGAATATCCAACATATGAAAATGATCCATTAATCTCAGCCAGTCTTATATTAAATCTATTACATAAAGGATAGTTAAGTTAGAAGAAAAGAGAAGAGAAGAGGAGAAACAAAGAAAATTATAGTTCAAATTAAGGAAAATTTGGTATAGAAGGGAAAGTAAAATCCCTTGTAGCAATAGATAAGGTAGAATGCAAGCGAACTATCATACTAAGATAAAATGTGTGAGGCAGAATTTAGAAAAGAGAGAAAACTTGAAACAGAACTGTAGTTTTAATACTCTTTAGATGATAAACTTTCTAAAATATTGAAGAAAAGATGGGATCATCCAGATATCTAAGAGCATATAGCAAAAGATATTAAATAATGCTTATAAGTTAATTAACTGGAGAAAGACTAAATCTTGAGGAATTTACAAAGAATAAACATCTCATTAATAAAAAAGCTTGAGGAATCGAGAAAAAGTGGATAAATAAGAAGTTTAAACTTCGAATAGAGATAAGTATAAGAAGATGGTATTGATTAGCACAACTTATAGTTTTAACTCAAAACTTTTCATATATGAAACCTAAAATTCAGTAAAAGTCTCATACAAATAATTCAAAAATGCTAAAATTACTAAGCGTCATTAACGAGTAGGAGTGTGTCTTACATATCAAAAGATAAAATTCCTGTCTAATTTAAATAAAGGCTTAAAAAAGGATTTTTAAGATATTTGTTACCTTGGATTTGAAAGGAAGAATTATTTCTATAGGATGATAAGAAGTAAAAGGCGTTATAATAACATTTAGTTCTATAGACAAAAATAAAAATTAGGTTAAAGATGAAGAATAAAAGATAGATAATAACAACTGGAGGATAAAGCCCTTTAAAGCTGCTTAAATTAAATGAAGAGTGACTGGGGTGTTGAAATCAAAATTGCTGCTAGTGAGAATTTCAGAAACAAAACGAAGGTTAAAAGTTGGGAATACAAAAATATTTGGAGCGATAAATTATTTCCGTAAGAAGCAAGAAATGAAGATTTAAATCTGGATTAAAAAAGTAAGATGATGAAACTTTTAGAAGTAAAGCTCAAGAAAAAATAGTGGATAAAGATAGAAGTTTCTACACTAATGTTAGAATAATAAAATGAACCCGAAAATTAATTTAAGATTTGCAAAGTGATTTCGCGTCGCCAGTTTACTGACATTTAAGATTTAAAGCCAGAAAAGAAAAAAAGCTGATATAAAATGAAGTAAAAAGAAAAAAAAATTTAAAGAAAACCTAAAATTTTATAAATCTAAGATTATGTTCTAACTGTATTAATATCCAATTATCAGGTACATTAATAGTTCTTAAAGTAAAAAATACCCAAAATAATTAAAAAGTAGAAATAGATAAATCTAGCCTGGGAACTCTAACTTAGAATAACCTATAGAAAGCAAAAAATTTTTCTGGAGGTAATGAATAACAGGTTTTTCTATATGATTTACAATTTTTTAATACTAGATTAGACTTACAAGTTATTTCATCTGTTTATAGATATAAAAAAAGTAGAGTAGCTTAGCATTAAAGTTCTTATCCTCTTAAAATCTTCAAACTCTATACTTTATAATTTTCTATAGATCATAATATTTAAAGATAGCCATCAAGAGCCTTTATTTCCTATCCCCTTTATCTTTTAAGTTCTAATACAAATCTTTTTTCACTTAAGTGTTAAACTTATTGATAACCCAGTTTAGCCATAGTCTAGCAATAGTATACTTCTTGTATCAGTTTTCTTATTTAACTAAACTACGAAAATTTCGTTTCTATATAAAATCTCTAACAAGGAAATCCAAAAAAAAAGGAGACCTTAAGTCCTCTTCAGTCTAAAGATAACCGAATACCCCTTACCTTACTCCTCCAAATACTCTCCTTTTATTATCCCACCTTCAGCATTCATTTCCAAAAGTATTAAAATGAAGCTTAAACTATATAATAGCTATAATTACAGCCAAAATTTGTTAATCTAAGCAAATATGTTCTTTTTACCTTTAAGCATACACATTAAATGTAATGGAGCTACTAGCTCCCTATTATAATATATTCTACCTTTATTTAAAATAGATTGCTTATTATATAAAATAGGTATTTCTTTTATAAAGCTTGGTAGCTAAATTATTAGAAATGCAAGCAACTCTTTGCTCATTATGTGATGAAGAGTTTAATGAGACTAGTAAGAAGCCTAAACTAATGGAGTGTGAATGCATAGCTTGTGAAAAGTGTCTTAATGTAATGTTCAAACGAACTAATATGATAATCTGCAATCTCCATAACTTCAAATCCAATAAACTTGTAAAAGAACTTAAAGCAGTAGAATCTCAGGCTTAGAATAAATGTAAAGAGCACTAGCTAGAATTGTCTATAATATGTGCTAAAGACAATAAACTCATATGTAATACTTGCTTAATATCAACTCATAATCATGAGAATATACTTATATAAGAAAAGATTAGAACCTTACAACAGGAAATTTAGATTAAACTGCTTAAATTACAAAAAACTATACAATATCAAATTAAGAAAGCTGCTTTTAGTGAAGCTCACTGATAGGTAAACAAAGCAAAGTTTGTTACTAGAAATGTTATTTAAGAAGTAAGTGACTAAATAGTTTCATAAGTTATATCTATTTGTCAATAGTACTTTAACAAAAGCTTCATCTAATTTGATGCATCAGAATGAGAAGTGTCATTAAGATAGGCTAAAGCTAATAGCTTGTAGCAGTAAGTAAATGATGTAATCTAACTTGAAGAGACAACTATAGATTAGTGTGAGAAAAAGTAATAGAAAATAGGAAGTTTATAAGCGTAGTTAGATAACTAAGAACAAGTACAGTATTAGGATGTTTAAGACTAAGAAAGTCAATACCTTTATAATGCAGTTTTGTAAGAGTTATATAAAAGCGAGTTATTCAAAGAGTAAAAAGAAAAAATTGATAAAGGCTAAATAGATAAAGGCTAAGAGATAGTAAATTAAAACGGGGGTAACTAGATAGAAGAATTGAAATAGTAGAATATTAAGTAAAATCAAACAATTTAGTTAAAAGCATAATAAATATTAGAACTAGAATAAGTGAATAAGAATTAAAGTTTAGAGATCTAACACCTAAGAGAGTAGATAAGTAATATATAATTGATCAATTAAACTTTCAGCCAGTAAATAGAGTTACTGACATAATTAAAAAAAGTTTAAGAATAAGAAATGAAAGAACAGATTTAGTAAGTTTAAAACCTAACTGAAAAAGTAAATTTACTTAGTTAATTAAAAGAAGAAAGAGAATAGTTTAAAATACAAATGTAATAGCAAGAAGAATTTATCAAATGAAGTATTTTTAGTTTTGATTTAAAAAGCTTTGAAGCTATAAAAATTAGAAACAATAATAAATCTTCAATACAGTGAACTAACTATTTAAGAATAAAGCGTGGATAAAATGAGCTTTAATAAGTCAATATATCAGTTATGCCTTTAAAATGGACACAATCAACAATATCTAATTTGTAACCTACAAGTGGAATTCCAACATCCTGCTGCTAGACTAGTAATTCCTAGTTAATTTTAGTAGGAGGAAATGATTAAAATACATGCCTGTAGAATGTAGTAAGAATTGAAAATAGCTAAATAGTTAATCAATCAATTTTACAATTTTCAAGAAAAAGAACTTCATTATCATATGATAATCTAGATATCATTTACATTATCGGAGGATTAGATGCTAAAAATGAGTATTTAAACAGATGTGAGATATATAATATTAAAGATAATAAATGCAGTTAAATAGCACAACATTTGTATAAAGTAAATCTACATGGAACTTGTTATGCATATGACATGATATTTACATTTGGAGGATACTATCATATAAGTAACTCTAAGCAATAGAAAGAGTTAATTTTCTTTTATGATATAATAATCAATAAGTGATAATAGTCAGAAAATTTAAAGTTACCTAAAGAAGCTCACTCTGTATCAGCAGTTTATGCATAAGAAAAAGAATAAGTATTCATATTTGATAACTAAAATTGCTTAAAGTAAACATTATCATTTGATTGGAAAAATATAGCAGAGAATGGATAAGCATTTCCAAATCTGACTGGATATTTTTGATATAATGGGATATATGATAAGCATAAAATATGAATGTATTCATCAGAACAACAAGATGCACTATATTATTATGATATAAATGCACTAAGCAATAGGAAGTGGGAATAGATTAAGCTATGAAACTATCATAATTTTACTTAAGCATTTTTAAATTTTTCTCATTGTTGATCTTTATTTACTTACAACTTTCTTTTCTTTCTTCAAGGTAATTTCATATAAGCACAGTAATTAATTAAATATAGTTCTTTCAAAAAATTTATATTATAAAGAATAGAGCAGTAAAAAGGTATTTGATAAGGTTTCTACGACTTGAAATTGTGTAAAAGAAGCTAATTTTTTTAATTAATGCTACTATAGATATTAAAGAGTATATGATTAGTAACCTTGAAAGCTTAATAAGTAGAGATTTGATAAAAATCATTTAAGTAGAAAAGAAAAAAATAACTTGAGAAAATTTGGATAGTTCAAAGATCTTTTTAAGTGGAGTGTTAAGACTACTTAGCATTTGAAAGGTAATTTAGATATCGAAAAAGTGAAAATATGTAGGAACAGTTAATTTAAGTATCAGAAAGGAAAAATTCTTATTAAAGGAAAGTTAGAGATATTGTAATAGATTTTAATTATTAGCAAATAGTTATTAGCTATAGAGATCCTATATCCTCTATATCTAATATTAGTTAAATTAATATGACTAATACTCCATTTATATAACTAAATTAACACTATTTTAGACTTAGAATCAAGTCTGCTTTTCATATTTTTCTTTCAATTTTCCTTTTATTCTTGATTACTTCTTTCTAAGTGCTAGAACTTTATCTTTCTACTTTATTATTGAAGCGAAATTGGAAAAATCTTCAATAAGTTTTAAGAAATGTTTCGTATTTCTTTATTGTTAGCTTTATTAGCAATACCATCTCTTATTTATCAATGTTAACTAAGTTTATCTCAGAATTTAAATATTTGATTTCCTCTCTTCTAGTATTCGACTTTTTTTAAACCAATAGTTCTTTTCTTCTACTTTTTCAGCTTTTAATCTTCTATATTTTCTTACAAAAACTAGTTTCAGTCTCGACTTTAATACCTTGAAGAATCTACGTTTGACTGTAGAAACTTTAAGAGTTTTAATCTTGCATAACTAAGATAGTAGACTTAATTTGCTCTCCAAGTAGTTTAATCTTATTTGATTCTAATTTTTTTAATCTAGTTTTGTAATTAGTTTTATAGCACCTATTTACTACTAAATACCTTATACTTAATACATAACTTAAGTTAATAAATATCCTATAAGATCTTTTTAAGCTTTACTGTTAGACTAAATTATTATTAGTATCTTTTGAAGTGTTAGATACTTCCTTGCTCATTTAGCATCTTTTATTAAGATTAAGAATTTTAGTAAACTATTTTAATCATAGATGAGATCAATCATTTATAGTTTCAATTTTAATTTTTGAATACCTTAATACCGCCTATATTTGCTATATCCTATTTATAAATTTAAAATCCTTATTTCTATGCTTCCTCTAAATGTGTAGTTGTATGATGTTAAGTTCTTTTTTTAATCCATTGAATATTATTCTAAAGTCATCCTAACCTCTTAGATTCCTTCCTGTTTACCCTACTGATTAATTTTAAGCACTAAGATATTTCAAGTTTTTTGATTCAAGTTCCTCAGTAGTTTATCACCAGAAACGCAACAAAATTTAAATCTTAAATTTCATTCTTTTTCTTCTCCTTCTAAGGATAGCTTTATGAGTCTTATCTGAGTAGCAAATTAATCGCATAATAATCTATCTTTATAGTACCAAGAGGTGCATTAGCAAACACTTTACTATCCAATTACTTCAGAAGCTTTTTAGTTATTCTTAGTCTTTTTAGCTTCTCTCCATACATCTACCTTATGAGATTCTTTCTATTACTAAGTTAATCTAGCTAAGCTTAATCAATCCTTAGTGAAGCATTTCGATTAATGAAGAAGAGCCATAAGAGAAAATATAGGAACATTTGTCTTAAATAGGTATCAGATGATTATTCTTGATACTATATTAAATCAGTTAGTTCAATAGCCTTTTAAGATACAGGATCTAGAAGAAAAGATTGAGAGAAAGGAAAATTAAAGGAGATATTTAGGGTAACATTCAATTTGTGAAAAAGCTGGAAGCTAAATGAAAGATAGTCTGACTAAGAGAAGATTGATAGATAAATGAGGAGTTGAAGGAGACGGAAAGTAAGCTCAATGGGATTATAAGATTGATAGATAGAGAGGGTTGATACAAGAATATTTCAAACAACAGTTAATGAAATATGATAAATGAAGAAAAGTTGAAGCGTTACCAGAATATCACTGCTAATATGCTTTCGATTATTAAGTGAATATATAGTCAGATTATTGAAGCAAGATCTATAATTTAAAATTGCAAAATTATGGAAAGAGTAAGATTTAGTAAGCTATTAGTGATTTGAATCTTTACATTTTATCAACAGATAAAAACTATTCAAACATTTAGAAAGCTTCTTATTATAAAAATGGAAACTGCTTTATGTAAAGGATGCAATAAAAACTTTAATGATAATGAAAAGAAGCCAAGAAGACTAGATTGCGAGTGTATTGTATGTTAAGAGTGTTTGCAGTCTATGCTAAACCTAATAAAGATTCTTTTCTGTAGTGATCATAACAAAATAACTGCAAAAGCAATTTAAGACCTTGAAGTAGTGAATTTCAACAAATAAATACCGTAAAGAGAAATATAAGTAACAGAAGAGATTGAAAAGGATTAGCAATAGAATGAATCTTAGTCCCATCTTTTAAAGTAATGCTTAATCCATAACTTACCTTGAACTCTCATTTGCTTAGAGGAAAAGGAGTATATTTGTGCTTTATGTGGATCAACTACACATAATGGTCATTAAAAGGTTCTGATAGAAGAATAAATAAAATCTATGTAGGCTGAAATACAATTAAAGTTAGTATCATTATAGTAATCAATGCAACTGCATCTAAAAAGATAGTAATGTAGCTAAACTTAATAGTAAGTTAATGATGAAATTATTAATTTGAGAAATATAGTAATACAATCATAAGATACTATCATCGAAAACATTTTTCAGACTATCTAAAGTAATTTTAATAAAAACTTGATACAATATATTAGCTCAAAGCAGACAGATACTTCACATATGGTATAAATTATAAATCTTCAAGAGTAATATAATGAAATCAATAAATTGGAAGAAGAGACTATAGAAAAATGTGAGACTAAAATATAAAAATTGTAAGGGATAGAGTAATAGTTCAAAGATTTGAAGTATATATCCTAAGAAAGGAAAAACGAAGACTTTAATAAGAACTTGCCAGAATTTCTACTTTAACAACTATATGAAAGCCAAATTTTCGAGAAATAGAATGAGAGTCTAGTAAGATAATAAAAAGAACTAGAAATTTAAAATTAATAATTAAAGCACACGATTGAAGAGCAAATTTCCGAGAATCGCAAATTACAAAAGTAGGTAGAAGAAAGTTAGAAGGAAATAGTTTAAAAGAAGAATGAGAAATAGAGCTTAATTAAGAGAGTATAAGAGTTAACTTAAGAACTTTAGAATACTAATAAACTCTCTTAAGATCTAAATAATTAAATTTAAATCATTTAGAGCCAGAAAAATACATTAGAGAAAGTATTATAAGAGAAGGTATAAGAAATAGCTTAGTTGTAATAGAATAATTAGAACTTAACATAAAAAGTGAATCTAATTGATTAAATCAAGGAAGAAAGAGGTTAAGCATAATAATAATTTCAGTATATGAAAACTTATATATATATGAATTTTTGGAATGAAGAACTGAAAAATGGACTTAATTTTGCAAAATTATAGCATAGAATGGATTAAAATATGTCTAAGACATTTAATAACTATCTTAGGATAAAATGAAATTCTAATATTCTATAATCAGTAAATATATCAACTACACCACTGACTCAGATATAATTAACTATTCCTAATTTATAAGCAATATCTGATAATGATACATCAGTATATTAAACATAAAAAGATTAAATAATAATGGTAGGAGGATAAAACTAAAATTAGCACTAAAACCATATCTTAAAAATATAAAATAACGAAATAGAAAATTAATCTAATTTAATATTTCCTAGATAAGAAACCTCTTTAGCCTATGATAATAAATCACTTATTTATATTATTGGAGGACTTGATTTTTAACGTAATCTTATAAATACATGTGAGACTTATGATATCGATAAAAACAAGAGCATCGAAATAGCTTAACACCTGTATAAAGGTGAAGATCATGGAACGTGTTATGCATATGATGTAATATTTACATTTGGTGGATATCTTAGTGGTAGTAAAGATTATGTATGTTTTTATGATGTAATTACCAATAAATGATAATAGCTTTAATCAATAAAATTACCAAAAGCAGCATATTATGTATCAGCAATTTATATATAAGAAATGGATTAAACATACATATTTGATAATAGGAATTAATTAGGATAAACTATAATATTTGATTGAAAGAAAATAACAGAGAATGGAAGTGCATTTCCTAAGTTAGATACATTTTTTTGATATAATGGAATATATGAATCTAATAAGATTTGAATGTATAGTCCAAGTTCAAATGAGTAAGATATATTATACTACTATGAAATTAAATAATAACAAAATAAAGAATGGTAGAAATGTAGTGTGTGAGTAATAGAGAAATACATTAACATAAGATATAAGCTAAATTATTTTATAAGTTATATATTTAATTAAGTAAAATAAGGATTTAATATATGCATAAAGCTATATAATCTATTTAGTTCTTATTAATGCTTCTATATAAACCTTTATATAATAGAAATATAATTTAATTAAGATTATTGTTTCTGATATAATTATTTAGATATTAATAATAAATATTTAAATTATATTCTATACTAGTTTTGTTTTCAATGTGCTTATATTTCATCTAAGCTACATTCTAATAATCCTATCTTCTTCTTTTCTACCCATTAGATAAAGTTTTTCTAGGTCTAATAATTTCTACAATTCCTAATCAAAGTCAAGCAACTCCTAACTTTATGACTTTTTTTTCTATTATTTTTTAAACTCTATCTCCCTTAAAGCATTTTCTTATATATTTCTAACCTCTATGATTATACAATAAATGAAGATTATACTATTTTACCTACATCTATTTAGTTTATTAATAATGATAATAAGGGATATTAAATATAAGCTTCATATAGAAGGTAATATGCATTTCTATTAGTATCTTACTTACTCTTACTAACTGATATAGCAGTACTATCTCTATATTATTTGTACTATTCTACTAATTACTTTCTTTCTACTTTGTTTATTTAAGGTAAATGCTCTATTTAGTATTTCTATCCTAGACTGAATTGTGTTTAAGGAAAACCTTTTCTAAGTCTTGCTTTGAAATCTTCTATTTTGTAATTGTAAATCATTTCTTTATAACCTTATTCCCCTTTTTTAAGCAAACTAATATGATCTTCAAGAGCTCTAGCACTATAAGCTTTTATCCATCGACTCGTTTGTATACCTTTGTTTCTTATGCAAGCAATTATGCTTGTATAATACTAGTCCCATAATCTATCTTATTAGATTCTTATCTTTGATTCTATTCTAATGATATAATTAGCTAAGATTCATTAACCACTATTGATATCTTTCGTCTATTTTTCCAAGTTAGAGATAAGAACTTTACTGAACCTTTATTTTCCTACTAGTTATGACAATAATTTTTACCTATAGTGCTGAAATCCTATTTGACTTTATGAGCTTAATGGTTACTTAGATTGTCAATTTAAACTGGCATGTAGAGATCTTCAGTGCTACTCAACGATCTGACTTTCTAGAGATTTACTTGATTAAATTTTTGTGCTATTGATCAGCTTTCTAGACAGAGAGCATTGATCTTATCTTTATCTTAGGATGAACTTACTTGATACTATCCGATCTGACTAATCTTATAGTCTAATAGCCATTTGCTTAACTTTCTCATTCAGCTATCTTAAGGATCTTATTCCTTATCAACTAGTCAGTCTTGCTCTTCTTTCGCTAATTTCTATATTGAACTAATGTATAAATAAAGAAGGTGAATCAAGCCTGAAGCAAAGGCTTTAAACCTAAGTTGCTAGTTCCTTGAAGAGCTTCGAGAATGACAAAAGAAAACTGGATGTTGATTACTCGCTTAAGATTGGTTATAAGATACGGACAAATCCTAAGGATTCAAGCAGACTGTTGCTTTACCCTTTAAATAACCTAATTAGCAAGCCTAAGACAAAAATATAGTATGTGACTAGGACTGGAGGAAGTATATAATATATAAGATATGAGTCACTGTTTAGCTTTTAGGTTGAGATTAGCCTACTCCCAGTTAAATAGCTCTTATGCTTCTGGCTATTACCTTCTCATTACCTGTATTACTACTTACCTTGAAGAACTCATTAGGAATGCCATCAAAGACTTATTGGATACCTAAATGAGCCTCCTCTTCTGATTTCTGTATCTATTTTATGATTTCTCCAGGCAGTGAATTTGTATCTGCTTGTATCTGAACAGTTGGAAATGTCCTTTCCTATGAAAACTGTATATTGCCATCTTCAAAGCTATGAGACTTCATTCTTATATATCCTTGTAAGTTCCAAGTATTAATATCAAAGCTCCAGCTGCTTATTCAGCTTCCAGTCCATAGATTATGCATCCTCTCACATGAAGCTGATATAATGATATAAACCGTCTAGTTTTGGTAGTTGTAAACTCTACCTAGCGCTTTGTCTCCTCCCACATAATCCTTGATGTAGTAATCAAGTCACTTCTATAGCGTATTAGTTCATTCATCATTTCCTTCTCTTTTCTATACTACAAATGGCTCTATCGATACAGGATCCACTACGAAATCAACTTCAAGCACAGGGTCATAAAATTTCAGAGCAATTTCATCAAGTTTATTATACATCGTGACCAATGCGCTTCTTTCATCTGAGAATGTAACTATAGAGTAGTTATCCATTAAGTTCTGTCCTATTTCTTAGAAAACTGCTTCGTTGTTCAGTCGTTAGATTCCAGCTAAGGATTTTAAGTCCTTCAGCAATGGTTTGATCTCTCCTATCGGTGTACTTTTGATGAAATACCTTATAACCTTTTACTTCTAAGCCTCTTCCATTTATTCCAGGTTATAGAAACCTGATTTATGTTACCCCTCAGTATGTTGATATTGGTCTTATCGTTGTCTCAAGTCCTAAATATCCTAAGCTTACTTTACTCTTACTATACTCATTAGTGAGCTAGTAGGTACATAGGGCTAGATGAAAAGGCTTGATTTTAATTACAGTGAGAGAGTCAAAATTAGTTGGTTAGAATAAAAGGGAAATAAATGATTTCACCCATAAGGAGGTATTTCTAAGTAAGGCCTATACTAGAAACTGCGGTTAAGTAGCTGCATGAATATGGGTACACAACCAAAAATCTAGCAGTTGCTTGCTAGTAGAATAACATCTCTCCTTGTGCAGCTGGAGGTCTATTCCCTAGATCAGGTCATCATATCTGGGATTTTTAAATAAGCGAGTGAAATTAGAAGACTAGCTTGATATAGTGCGAGGAAGAGAAGTTCAAGGCGATGTTGCCTCATTAGAGATTGGAGTTCGTTCTGGTTGAAAGGTTCAAAATGGTCGAAGAGTACAGAGATTTAATTCACTAAGCCTGGGCGATTAGCTTCAGTCCAATGAACATAAACATAAGCTTAACTCGCTTGAACTAAACTCTAGATGTCATACAAGAAGCCTCAGACACTTGGCATCGATATGGACCTTACGCATTAAAAACTGTATACCTTACCAATCATTTATACCTAATGAATGGAAGTGACTGGGAAGACTACTTAAAGCGAAGTATCAAGTGCCTTGAAGATAATTTAGGTAATATAGAGACGATGAACAATACCGCTGATAGTGCTATAAAGGTATTAAACGTGATAGGAGTTCTAAAGTGGGTACTACCTTAATTTAAGTATTAATAAATAGCAATTAAAGCTGCTTAAGTTATTATTGCTTCTCAGTTTAGCTGTATAATGCTAATCAATTTCAAGAGTAAAAAGTTATTAATAGTATAGATATAAAGGTTAAAGTGCGATATGCAAATTGCTGATTAATCTAGTTAATTGGGTATACTAATTAGTATCAATCAGTTGGTGATATTTGGTACTTAATTTTCGATATGATAGACAGATAAAAAATCTGGTATTAAAAGGATGGTTAAGGATGTCATTATACAAAGCTAATTCAAATCTATTTGGCCATTAAGAAACGTATTTAACCCAGGCGTGAGCATATGTACTTTCATTTATATTTTCTTTTTCTTTGCCTTAAACAGCTGACCTTATTCGGGTACTTAAATGCAGCTTTCGAAATAAAGTACTTTAATAGCTGCAATTTAGTATGTAAATAGTATTGATCAACCTATAAACGAAGTGACAATATAAGTTAAGATATATTTAAAGATAAGTAAGAGTCTTTATTCGACAAATAGCTCAGTTCTTCTCTTCTTCTACTAGAAGCGAAAAATACTCTGAAGAGTATTCTTTATACGTAAAGTTAAGGAGGTTGTGCATGTCTTAGGTTGTTTCTTGATTGGTATCATTCAGAGTTGACTTCTGCATTTCTTCAAAAACTGAAGAAATATTCTCAAATGGATCTAAGAAGCTCTAGTTTATACCAGGTCTGTTCTAAATTTGATGCAGTAAGTTGGTCTTCTTACGATTGAATTGCGGAGTGAGACATAACATCAGAAAGTTATCTTTGTATGCTTTATTTATCTTAAAAATGTCTAGCTACCTTGGTAGGGTTTTTTATGTATGAAGTCTCTTTGATAGTGGAAGGTCTTTTCTTTACTTTGTCTGTTTAACTAATCTATTTGGTTTACTGCCTTATATCTGATTTCTTTATTTGGTCCATTAATTTTGTAAATTTTGCTTAAAGAGCTGTCTCTTAAGGATCTATCTTGGCGAGTTTATTTCTGATCTACAGGCCGACAAAATTTGGACATTTATTAACTTTAAAGTTCCTTTTTTCGTAGCATTAGGTGTTACTAATCCAGAATCGAGTGGAGTTTTCTGTTCTCCCTTTTACTAGTCAATCTAACTTTCCTTTTATTAGTTTTATATCCCTTCATCTGATTTTTGCTCTTACTGAAGTTTTATAGAAGCATTCTCGATCTTTTATGTTATAAGCTTCTACAAAATCTAGAGATTGTCTATATGATTTTCACTTGGTTAGCTCTTCATATCTGCTATTGTTGAAGGAGTAGAACTTTAGATTGTAACTGATCTCTTTTAAGTCAGTTTTAGTTAATCGCTCGCATTTGTATCTGACATCTCTTCTGATACTATAAGAGTGTCTTAGTTCTAGCTATGAGTCTTTGATTTCTTATAATACTCTTTACTGAAGCTGTACTCCATGGGATTGTTCCTTGTTGACTAAATCTCTCTTTAAATAAGATCTTGGTTCATATCCAGGACTTATACCTTTATTTGTCTGGAGAGTGTTTTCTCTTACTTTTCGATTTATTATCTACGCTGATTTTCTGCTAATGGAAGTTATTTTTTAACTGCTTGCTTCTTGCACTTATTTTTGATAATATCCATCAAGTTGATGGCTACTTATATAGGTTGTTTTATATGGTTCGAGTTTGGAGTCTTACTCTTCGAAATTTTTTTCTATCTGTCCACTTAATTAGTGGACGATGCTAATCTAGCTCTATCCTTCTACATCAATTTCCTCTGACAAAAGGCAGGAATCTCTTACCCAATGCTTTCTCTTTTCATCTCTTACTACTAGTATTTCAGCTTCTCACTTTTACCTTACTTAATCGTCTTTATCCACCATGCTTTCATCATGTCTCCCTTATGTTATGTACTACTACTAGCGTTCTGCCTCATTCTTGCTATTCAAATTTATGAATTTAGTTCAGTGAAAAAATTTGAACTTGTGATGAAGAATTTCGTTTGACTTTTTTTGAATCTTTTAGTATTTATTTTAAGACTGAAATTAATGGAGAATATTGAGAGTTTAGACTTGTTATTGAGGGTTGACTGATTTGATTTGTTTCGAGAGCTGTTGAAAAAGTATACTGAGGTTGTAACTTAGATAACGATTTTTTGAATCAACCTGGGTGTATTTCACTTAGATGTCTTATCTCTATTTATGTAGCTGAAAGATACTACTACGTCCTGACGAGGCTTATTCTTTTCTTATCTCCCTTCTTATCTTCTCCTTTAAGAGATTTGGGTTTTAAGTAAAAGAACTTAGTTTACCTTAGAATAAGTAAGCTTTAGCTTTCTCTCTATCTCCTTTATCAAATAGAATTAACTTGTATGATTCCAGTTGGACTTGAATTCTAACTTTCTTTTGCATGAATTCAGAGTCAGAATAGTGACTTGCCAAGTATAAGATTACTGATTACGAGATTGTAGTCTAACTTGCTTCTACTATCTACTTATTTAGATCCAAAATTAGAATTTTCCCTTAGCTTCTTTTGCCTTCGCTCTAATAATGGTTCTTTTAGTATTAATGTCTTTATGTTGAAAGCTGCTTTTATCTTCTCTCTCTGACTTTTCGTTTTTTCTAAGAATTGTTGATAATCAGCCTGAGACACTATTAAATCTTAACTGAAAAGGCCTCATTAGAGCTACTTAATATCCTTCATTCTTCTTATGCTTGCCCCTTAAGTATTTTCATTCACCTAAGTTATTAGTGGTTAAGATATACTTAAGCACTTAACTACCTACTAATTTTTCACTTCCTTAGATCTAAATTATAGTCTTGCTTCATAGTTAGAAGCCAACTTTATCTGGTTTCATTAAGCTCTGTAGACCTTTAAGTTTCAGCTGTCTTAAATCGGTTTTCTTCCTATCTCTTTATTAATTCCCTCAATGTTCCCAGACTTACACTCTAATATACTAAATGCCACCCTTAAAGGCTGTTTAAGTCTAATGCTAAATTCTCCTTGAGGTTCTTAGTTATGATTAAAGCAACTACTAAAGGAGAATTCTTTATTATAGTGACTATGACTCTCTCAAAGTCTCTGATGCCAGTTCCTCTCATTATACCTTTAATCAGCTATAGGTTTATGTGTTCTTTAGCTTGGATTAGATTATCCTATAGAGTTGCAGGATTTGATTGTACCTTTACTTCTTAGCTCCTAGTCTTCCAGTCTTTTTTTCAGGTTTCTACTTTCTTCCTTTTCATCCAGATTACTAGCTAACAAAGATCTAAATTAGCTTCTTTAACTTTTAAGGTTAAAGATACAGAGTCATTGAGAGTTAGACTGCTATAAGTAAGATTAAGGAGTATTGAGTGATGCTAGAGAGAATGACCGACAATTAGTTGTCTAAGCAGTTTTTTAGAGTGGGGCTACTTAACGAGTCAAGTAAGAAGAGTGATATACTAGACAGTCTATGAATGTCTAGAAGGAAAAGAGATGAAGGTAAGCTTTTGTGTGAGTTTGATTGAATAGTTGAAAGCCCTGAAGAGCTGGTATAGCAAGATATTGAATAAGAGGACAATGGTAAATATAATAGATGCCTTTAACAAAACTGTCGGGTTTATGGTTAGAGAATAGTTTAGGCTTAGGTAAGTTAGTCAGGTACTATTATCAAAGAAGATAAGCTTAGATATTGGTTGATATTCATATTTAAGATACTTAAGATTGAATGAATCTTATCAAGCTACAGACTCTATTTTTCTTCCTTTCAATAAACAGCTACTATGCTTTCTCTAACTCCATTCTCAGATATTAAGCATACTTTCTGTCTTGCTACTTATCTTTTACTTCGAACTAAGCCAACTATAGCCTGCTTAAAAGATCTAAACACTATTATCCTGGGTCCAGATCTTCTTTCCTTATATATGTTAATGAGCTACACTGATCTTATAAGAAGCTAGAGTGGTACAAGTCAAGTTTCTGGGAAAGGATTAGAAAAGGAAGCTTAGAAGGATTAAAGATCTTATAGTCTATGAATGGCCAAATCAAGCCTTTTTCACATTGGTCGACATAGATATGTAGTCTAAGAAGCAGACATTATTTGGCAGTTAATTGAGTGTGGAAGGTGGAAAGATCAAAGGATTCTGAAGGAGAAATTGAACTTAAAGAGACTTAAAGGTTAGAAATATAAACACGCTAGATAAAGCTAAAGCTATATTTGAGCTTCGTTTCTCTTATTGTGTTCAAAGATAGTTTATTAGAACTTCAAGGCAAGAAAGTTAAGGGTGATTAAGTTAGGTAAGAGAGTGTAATAATAATATTAAGAATGAGAAGGAGAGGGAAGTGGAAATGAGGAGATGATTGGGTAGGTAATTGGTAAAGGGTTATAGAGAAACAGATAATGAAGTATTTTTTATCTGCAGTAGCTGACTATAAATAAAGATATGTCTGGATTTTCTTTTAGAGATTAGCCAGTCGAAAAATAGAGGCTCAAATACTTCTTATCCTCAAATATGAAAGGGTAGTGGATGGATACTGATAACGGCCAATAAATATAGTGGATTCTATATCATTAGAATAGAGTACAAATAGGAGAAGCTAAATAGAATAGAGGAAATGATTAGTATCGTTCAAGTCTAACTTCGAGTTAAAGAGATAAAGATATATAACCGAGTGAAGGATTAAAGTTTATAGTGTAAAAAAGAAGCCTAATAATATATAGAGGTCAGTTGAGGATAATTAATAGGAGATTTCAGGGTAAAGTTAAGAATAAAAGCAGCTCAGTCATGAAATAACGAGAAATAAAGGCTAAAGATTGAAATATAAAGCTACATCTATAGCTCCGATTACAGAATAGGATAGAAAGTAGTTAATCACAAAGTACTACAGTACAGAGATGAGAATATAAGAAAATTCTTTAAGTGAGATTGGATTTAAAAGCCAGTAATAGAAGATAAAGACAGAGAGTTAGAAGGTCGATCGGTTTCGATAAGAAATTTATAAAGTTCCGGAACTAAAAAATTTTAATCTAATGGTTAGAAAAGGAAAGAATAAAATAGGTTAATTAGAATGAGTATAGATGTAATATAAGTAAAAAGAAAAGCAGCACTATACAAGGATATTTCTAAAATACTTAATCTTAATTTTAATTCTAGGGAAACAATATTTTCATTTAATTGCCCTCAATATTATCAAGGTTGATATAGAAGATTAGTAAACATTCATTTGATTATCTAGCTTTATACATATATTAAGTCAAATAGTTCCCAGATTTATTATCTGAATACATAACTTATAAAATAAATTTAGCTAATAGCTTATGTTTAAATATAGTTCTATATCATTACTCACATACTATATTTCATCCATTCTCTATTTTGCTACTATTTAACCTCGTAATAATACAATGTATCTTGTTCATCCTATTTCGAACTATACATTCAAATCTTATCAGATTCATATATTCCATTGTACCAAAAAAAAGTATCTAACTTAGGAAATGCACTTCCATTCTCTGTTATTTTCTTTCAATCAAACGTATAAGTTTTTTCTAGATGATAGTTACTATCGAATATGATCATCTATTCCATTTCTTATACATAGATTGCTGATACATAAAATGCTGTTTTTGGCAATTTTATTGATTAAAACTGTTACCATTTATTGGTAGCTACATCATAAAAACATACGAAATCTTTACGAGCACCATCTAGATAACCACCAAATGTAAATATCACATCATATGCATAACACGTTCCATGATCTTCACCTTTATATAGGTGTTAAGCTATTTCGATGCTCTTGTTTTTATTAATATCAAAAGTCTCACATGTATTTATACTACCTTTAGAATCAGATCCTCCAATAATATAAATAAGTGATTTATTATCATAGACTAAAGAGCTTTCTTATCTAGGAAATATTAAACTAGATTAATTTTCTATTTCGTTATTTTATATTTTTAAGATATTGTTTTAGTGCTGATTTTAGTTCTATCCTCCTACCATTATTATTTAATCTTTTTATGTTTAATATACTGATGTTTTGTTATTGTATATTGCTTATAAATTAGGAATTATTACTTATGTCTGAGTCAGTGGTGTAGTAGATATATTTACTGATTATAGAATATTCGAATTTCATTTTATCCTAAGATAGTTACTAAAAGTCTTAGTCATATTGTAATTCTTTCTTCCTAATAGTTTTTCTTAATTAACCACTTTTTTCAGTTCTTCATTCCAGTGATTCCATAACTAGTAGCTTTTTATTTACTGGAGCTATATCTTAACTTAATCTCTCTCTTACTTGAATTAATATTGTTGATCCACTCTTTCTGTTAAGTTCTTATTATTCTATTATAACTAAGCGATTTCTTAAACCTTTCTTATAATACTTTCTCTAATGTATTTTTCTGCTCTAAATGATTTAAATTTAATTATTTAGATCTTAAGTAGAATTATTATTATTCTAAAGTTCTTAAGTTAACTCTTATACTCTCTTAATTAAGCTCTATTTCTCATTCTCCTTTTAAACTATTTCCTTCTAACTTTCTTCTACCTACTTTTGTAGTTTGCGATTCTCAGAATTTTGCTCTTCAATCGTCTGCTTTAATTTCTAATTTTACATTTCTAGTTATTTTTTTTATCTTAATAGACTCTCATTCTATTTCTCGAAAATTTGGCTTTCATATAGTTGTTAAAGTAGAAATTCTGACAAGTTCTTATTAAAGTCTTCGTTTTTCCTTTCTTAGGATATATACTTCAAATTTTTGAACTATTACTCTATCCCTTACAATTTTTATATTTTAGTCTCACATTTTTCTATAGTCTCTTCTTCCAATTTATTGATTTCATTATATTACTCTTAAAGATTTATAATTTATACCATATGTGAAGTAGCTGTCTGCTATGAGCTAATATATTTCATCAAGTTTTTATTAAAATTACTTTAGATAGTCTTAAAAATGTTTTCGATGATAGTATCTTATGACTGTATTACTATATTTCTCAAATTAATAATTTCATCATTAACTTACTATTAAGTTTAGCTGCATTACTATCTTTTTAGATGCAGTTGCATTGATTACTATAATGATACTAACTTTAATTGTATTTCAGTATTCATAGATTTGATTTATTCTTCTATCAGAACCTTTTAATGACCATTATGTGTAGTTGATCCACATAAAGCACAAATATACTCCTTTTCCTCTAAGCAAATGAGAGTTCAAGGTAAGTTATGGATTAAGCATTATTTTAAAAGATGGGACTAAGATTCATGCTATTGCTAATCCTTTTCAATCTCTTCTACTACTTATATTTCTCTTTACGGTATTTATTTGTTGAAATCTACTATTTCAAGGTCTTAAATTGCTTTTGCAGTTATTTTGTTATGATCACTACAGAAAAGAATCTTTATTAGGTTTAGCATTTACTGTAGGCATTTTTAGCAAATGACACACTCGCAATCTAGTCTTCTTGGCTTCTTTTTATTATTATTAAAGTTTTTATTGCATCCTTTACATATAAAAGCTTCCATTTTTATAATAAGAAGCTTTTAGATGTTTAAATAAGTTTTATCTGTTGATAAAATGTAAAGATTCAAATCACTAATAGCTTACTAAATCTTACTCTTTCCATAGATTTGCAACTTTAAATTACTGATCTTTATTCATATCATCTGACTATATGTTCACTCAATCTAATCGAAAACATATTAGCAGCTTCACTCAATTAGCACTTCAACTTCTTTTACATTTATACTTATTCGATTAACTGTTGTTTGAAATATACTTGTATCAACCCTAGTCACTCTTCTCTTCTCTTCTCTATTCTAGTATCTTTTATCTACTCCTTTAGTTATCAATCTTATTATCCCATTCTGACTTCTTCACGTCTCATTCAACTTCTTAATCATCTATCGACTTTCTCTTAATCAGATTATCCTTCAGTTTGCTTCTTGCCTTTTCACAAATTGATTGTTACCCTAATAATTCTATTTCATTTTCCTTTCTCTCAGTCTTTTCTTCTAGATATAGATATTATAAGCTAACTATATTAGATAATCTGTCACAGTACAAGACTATTCGTAATCAATTTTTCAAAGCAAATATTGCTCTATTCTTTCTTATGTCTCTTCTTCATTAGTCGTAGTGCTTCACTAAGAACTAAATTAAGCTTAGTTAGATTAACTTAGTAATAGAAAGAATCTCATAAGGTAGATATATGGAGAGAAGTTAAAGCACTAAGATTAACTAAAAAGTTTCTGAAGTAAATGGATAGTTAAGTGTTTGCTAATGCTTCTATAGAACATAGATTTAGGGTAAAAGATAATGGTACTAGATTATCATAGTCCTATAGTATCAAAGAGCTTATCAAATAATATATAGAGATAGCTAATCAACTTTAAAAGAAAGTTATAAGATAGAGTTAGTTATAAGTTTCTGATAAGATTTAAGAGCTAAAATCAAGAAATTAAAAGTATACATCTGGCTACTTACTCTTAGATCATAAAATCTAACAACTCAAGATCAAGGGGTTTTATGTTTAAACGCTATTGAAGCCTTTTTAAGATGCTAAAGATATTTCTTAATAGATAAACTCGCTAAAAAATGGAGTAGCAGTTAATCTTTTTACCTAGAAAGAAAGAAAAGATTCTATAAAGAAATACTAAGTTGATCATATCCTAATTAGTGGCTAAATAGCTTTATATTGCTTATTAAAAACTGACTAGAATATGAAATAATAATAAGCATTATCTTATAGATATGTAAGCAGTATTATATAAGGTAATAATAAGACATTAGGGTTAATGATAATAATGTAACTAATTGATAAGTAAATGAGATGATTAAAGAAAGGACTAGGAACAAGGATTAGGATATTTTTATATTATATATAAGCCATTCAGTTATAAATAGAGGTAAGAATACAAAATAATCAGCGTAACGAAAGGAAATCGATATAAGGTTACTAGCATTATTAAACAGCACTAGTTAATTACTCTAAATCTGAATATAATTTAAAACTTTAATAGTTAAAAGGAAATCTAGACAGTAAATTAAAGATTTAAGCTTATGCTTTGAAGAAATAAATATTGAAAGTAGCAAACAGTTAATTCTTTATAGTGCAATTAAGGAAAGAAGAAAAGAGAAAGTGTAACTACGAGGGTTAATAGTTCAAAGGTAGAAAATATCTAAAAGATCTATTTATTTAGTATCAAAAACTTGCTTTGGCAGAAAATGATCAAATTATGTTCTATTAGTAATTTAGATATAGATTGAAGCATCGTTAAATGAAAGCTACTATTTGAAGGTATTGAAAAAGGGATTACAGAAAATCAATTCATTCACATTGCCAAAGAGAATGAAAAGAATAAAAATGATAGCTATCTTTTGCTCTATTTGAAAGTTAAGTGAATTCAATTCATATATTATGTATTCAGCTATATTAGCAATTCTATCTTGATAATTACAGCAAGAAATTGACCAATTAAGTAGAAAATGAGATATCTCTATCTATTATATTTTCTACCATTACCCTTATTATAGAAATGAGCATAAAAGGCAGTTTCAAGAGACTGTTTGATAACTTTATCGCATACTTAGACCTGCTTTTCTAATAGTTTTTATCTTTCTTCTGTAGCTCAAATTAAGTTTGCTAGCTTCAAAAATATCTAGCTTGTCAATTAATCTCAATATACTGTTCAGTATAAATTTTACAGCCAAATAACGAATCTACACTGTTTGGCATTTATACTAATTCATAGTTAGAAAACTATAAGAAAAATCAAAACTGTTTAAAAGAAACTTCTTTACTTATCAACTTCAAATCCTTATGACATCAGCAATAAAACAGAAATAGTTAGGTAGGAGTTCATATACACAGCGCATTAAATCACTTACCAATATGATTGCCATGCTATCTTACCCAAGTCTATTTATTCACTTACTATATTAATTAGCCATGCTATATAAAGGTTCTATTTGGTATATTACCTAAAGCTACTATGATTAGTAATACCTTTCTTTAAGTTAAAACTATAACTGATAAAAAAGCTAATCGCTTAAAGTCTAATTTACGTTTAAATAAAATTAGTCTAACTACACTTAAAATACTCTATTTCTCATCCTCATTCTTATCTAACCAAAACTAATTCAAGGCTAGAAACTTAGATTCACTCTTCTCTCTCTTCCATACCACAATAACCATCTCTTCTATTGCTTATACCAAATGATCATTAACCTCTTATAAGATTGTCTTTATATCAATCCAGTAAGTTAAGTAAGTATTAAAATAGCGATTAACTTGAACCGTTTTTAGATCTTACTAACTCTTTTTTACTATTCATGTAGTAACGAGAGATGCTGGAAGATGATAAGTTTGAAATAGACAGAAAAAGAAAACTGCCGATACTTCAGTGGCAATAGTGAGATTAAGATATATACAGCGTTTGAGAATCTTGAGAGTGTCAAGAGGTTTTTTAACGAATGAAGCTTCAAAATACAGTTGATGGATAAGAATTTAGCTAAGTGATGTAAACAAGTTCAATTAGTGAAGTACTAGAGTAAAACTGTCTAAATAGCCCGGTGTATACTGATATTACCTAAGCTTGTTAATACATAGCAGTAAGATCAGATATATGCTAATTTTTCAATAGTTCTGGGCATAATCAAAAAGCTGAAGTCTCAAATCAAGCTTAAAAAGAGCATAACAAGAAAAAACTAGTCAGCATCTCAGAAAAACAGTGATGCTGTAGTCTAGCATCATCACTAAGATGAAACAATCTTCAATCTTTCTTTACATACTATAGATTAGAGTCTAATCAACTAATACTGTTTAAACCAGATAACCTATTAATATATGAAAAATAAGTACTAAAGTCTTAAAAAATTATTAGACTATTAATTAAATTAAATGGGTTGTATGGTAGCGAAAAACAAACCACAAATGAAGAAAGCAATAGGAGTCACTCCAGAGACTAATCTACTGTTAGACGGGTGAACGAACACTCATGTCTAGATACTACTCTAGAAATTCAAATAGTACTCAAATAAGAGTTAAGAACTAGATTTTAAAGCCTATAGATGTTCACTGATCTTAATGAATTGCCTAGGAATGTGGCAGAGTCTGCATTCAAACTTTTTGATTTAAGCAGGACGGGAAAAATAATGTTTAGGGATTTTTGCGTAGTTCTGTATGTTGTATGTCATCGAAAGAAGAAAAGATTCGTTTTGTGTTTGATATGTTTGATGCTGATGAAGACTAGTTTTTGACATAAAATGAGTTTTAATTAATGCTTAAGACAACTATCGGCTTCGCGAGGAAATTCAGTAAATCACCGTAAAATGAACAGGATGATGTTTGAATAAACAGCGCAACCAAAAAAATCGTGAATCCGAAGCAGAAAATATCCTATGAATTGTTCTACGAATGAGCGGCTAAGAATTTGAACACCTCGTCTCTACTTAACATTTTTGAGATTGTTCCTTCGCCAGAAAAAGAGAAAACGATAATAAAGCAAATAATGACTGACGTGTAAAATAAGGCACTCTAACCAGGAGAAGACTGGTATGTACTAAGCTATCGTTGGTGAGAGTCTTGGAAGCTTTACGTTAACTATGACAGTGAGATATTTAATTAAGAAGAGTACATCGAGTCAGCTAGTGCTCTAGTGAATGAGCATGAAGAAAAGAAAGCGGAATAGTATGGATAGTTCAAAAGAAGCTCGACTATCAAAACTAGTAGATTGGCCTTAAGACCCTTAGAGATTGATAATTCTGATATAGATGGAGAGATTAAAGGGACTTTGAAGAATAACCTGATGCAAGACCATGATTATATATTAGTTCCTTAAATAGCCTGGAAGAACTTATTCAGCTGATATGGAGGAGGTCCAACATTTCTGAGAAAAGTGATTGTAGCTGGAAATGAAAATTCCGTATCGTTCGTGGAACTCTATCCTAAGATCGTAAAACTTCATCTCTGTTCCCAGAGTGGAAACTTTGATAAAGAGTATGAAAAATGGGTATTTTTAAGTTCGGTTATGACGATGGGGTAGGCTAAATCGAAAATGATCGAAAAGAGCAAATTGACGTAAGATATCAGACTCTGACGAAAACTTTATCAAGAGTGAAAATTAGTGACTTACTTAGATGAAATTGTTTAAGATGCAGGAGTAGAAACCGGCTAATTCTTTATGATTGAATAGAAATGTGCAGAGTTTACAAAAACAGGGACATAGTATTGCTGGATTAGAGATAGAATTTCTAAGAAAATGGAGTAAAACGATTGAAGGAAAAACTTTGAGGTAGGAGATAGATTGGATGTTTGGTACCCTTTAGCGTAGGAATGAAAACTTGCTTCAATCTAGTAACTCAACATGAAATACATTATGTCCATTTCATAAATGATAAGTATAAGCAAGATAGACAACTACCAATCTAAAGGAAAGTGATATAAGGTTTCTAGAGTTACTAGAAGATAATAGCTAATTATTCTAGACCAGATGAAGTACTACCAATAGATAAAAGACTAAAGATAATGCATTGAGATAATAAAATTGAATACAATAAATAATAAGTTGTTTATTGTTAAAGATAAGTAAAAAACGAAAAAAGAGAACAGCAAAATCTTTAATCTTACGGTTTAGTATTATAGTGTGTACTATATCACCTGTCTTTGTTTAAGTATAGAAATGTGATTTAATAGCTGAGTTCAATTTTAAATATCTTGTTTTCCCTTTTCGTTACTACCTTAGCGTCAATTGAGCAAAAATCTTCCCTTAATGGTCTAAAGAAGTATCTCAATCTATTAATTATTGCTCGTATATAGCTGTAGTTTTTTACTATTCTTCTTAGATAAGTCTAACAATTTCTAGATTTTTCCTTATAATTTTTATAAGAAATAGTAAAAAGATAGAACGTGTAGGATATAATTGCTACCAGTAACGTTTCTATGTAAAACAAAAGCAAAATTTGAGTTCTTAAGACGGTTATTTACTATACTTAATACCTAAAAGGCTCCAAATCAATTAAAAGTGGAGATATTTGGCAAAGCATACTAAACCAAATATTCTAACAGTTTTTTCTAAGCGCTTTCTTAACTTCTTCTCTTCATATCATTTCTACCTCTAAGATGGACTTTCTAACAATACAATCATTTACATCAGTAACTAATTACATTTCACATTCTAGCTAACTGTTCTATTTCAAACTCTAAATTTACTTATACTTTCCCCTTTAGTCTCTATGTTGACTATTTAGATGCCTCTGATAAATATCGATCAGAAGCTAACTTAATTACTCTCATCTTACTTACTATACCTTTAAAGACCTCATTTACAAAGCTGAAGGGATGCAACTATAAATTAGCTATTATATAATTTAGAAAAGGAAAGAATAAAATAGGTTAATTAGAATGAGTATAGATGTAATATAAGTAAAAAGAAAAGCAGCACTATACAAGGATATTTCTAAAATACTTAATCTTAATTTTAATTCTAGGGAAACAATATTTTCATTTAATTGCCCTCAATATTATCAAGGTTGATATAGAAGATTAGTAAACATTCATTTGATTATCTAGCTTTATACATATATTAAGTCAAATAGTTCCCAGATTTATTATCTGAATACATAACTTATAAAATAAATTTAGCTAATAGCTTATGTTTAAATATAGTTCTATATCATTACTCACATACTATATTTCATCCATTCTCTATTTTGCTACTATTTAACCTCGTAATAATACAATGTATCTTGTTCATCCTATTTCGAACTATACATTCAAATCTTATCAGATTCATATATTCCATTGTACCAAAAAAAAGTATCTAACTTAGGAAATGCACTTCCATTCTCTGTTATTTTCTTTCAATCAAACGTATAAGTTTTTTCTAGATGATAGTTACTATCGAATATGATCATCTATTCCATTTCTTATACATAGATTGCTGATACATAAAATGCTGTTTTTGGCAATTTTATTGATTAAAAATGTTACCATTTATTGGTAGCTACATCATAAAAACATACGAAATCTTTACGAGCACCATCTAGATAACCACCAAATGTAAATATCACATCATATGCATAACACGTTCCATGATCTTCACCTTTATATAGATGTTAAGCAATTTCAATACTTTTATTTTTATTAATATCAAAAGTCTCACATGTATTTATACTACCTTTAGAATCAGATCCTCCAATAATATAAATAAGTGATTTATTATCATAGACTAAAGAGCTTTCTTATCTAGGAAATATTAAACTAGATTAATTTTCTATTTCGTTATTTTATATTTTTAAGATATGGTTTTAGTGCTGATTTTAATTCTATCCTCCTACCATTATTATTTAATCTTTTTATGTTTAATATACTGATGTTTTGTTATTGTATATTGCTTATAAATTAGGAATTATTACTTATGTCTGAGTCAGTGGTGTAGTAGATATATTTACTGATTATAGAGTATTCGAATTTCATTTTATCCTAAGATAGTTACTAAAAGTCTTAGTCATATTGTAACTCTTTCTTCCTAATAGCTTTTCTTAATTAAACACTTTTTTCAGTTCTTCATTCCAGTGATTCCATAATTAGTAGCTTTTTATTTACTGGAGCTATATCTTAACTTAATCTCTCTCTTATTTGAATTAATCTTGTTGATCCAGTCTTTCTGTTAAGTTCTTATTATTCTATTATAAATAAGCGATTTCTTATGTCTTTGCTTGTATTGCTTTATCTAAATCTTTTTTCTGCTTCTAAAGGATTTAGATTTCATTACTTTGATCTTAAGTAGAATTATTAATATTTTAAAATAATTAAGTTATCTCCTCAATTTTCTTAGTTTAGCTGATTACCTCATTTTCCTTTTAAGCAATTACTTTCTACTATTCTTCCACCTGCTTTTGTACTTTTAGATACTCAGAATTTTGCTTTTCAACCATCTGCTCTAATTACTAAATTTTCTTCTCTAGTTCTTTTTTTTATCCTACAAGATTCATATTCTACTTTTTAAACATTTCTCCTTCGTATAGTTACTAAAGCAGAAAATCGGACAAGTCCTAATGAAAATCTTCTTAGGTCCTTTCTTAAAGCATATACTCCAAATCTTTGAACTACTGTTCTAGCTCTTACAATCTTTGTATCTTAGCCTCACATTTTTCTATAGTCTCCTCTTCAATTTTACTGATTTCATTGTATTTCTCTTGAAGATTTATAACTTAAAGCATATGTGAAGTAGCTACTTGTTATGTGCTAAAATATTGCGTCAAGTTTTCATTTAAATTGCTTTAGATAGTCTGAAAAAGGCTTTCGATGATAGCCTCATGCGACTGTATTGTTGCACTTCTCAAGTTAAACATTTCTTCGTTAACTTATTTTTAGACTTAGCTGTATGACTATCTTTTTAGATGAAGTTACATTGACTACTATAGTGATACTATCTAAAATTGTATTTTGACCTTCAATTTATTGATTTAATCTTGCATTGTTTCCTTTTAATGACCATTATGTGCTTAATTTCCACATGAACTGCAGATATATTCATTATCCTATAAGCAAAAGAGAGTTCAAGGGAGGTTATAGATTAAGCACTATTTTAAAAGATGGGACTAAGATTCACGCTGCTACAGATCTTTTTCTGACTTTTCTGTTACTTAAATTTCTCTTTACGGTAGCTATTTGTTGAAATCCACTACTTCAAGATCTTCAACTTCTTTCAAAGTTGCCTTGCAATGAATTTTACAGTATAACAGATTTAGTAAATTTTTCATAGACTGCAGGCATTTTTAGCATACTACACACTCACATTCTAGTCTTCTTGGTTTCTTTTCATTATCATTAAAGTTTTCATTGCATCCTTTACATATAAAAGCTTCCATTTTATATAGAGCAAATTTTCTGGAGGCTTAAATATGCTTAATCTATTTTTAATAGTAAAAAAGATTCCTACAACAAAAGTCTCCCCAATTCTTATTCTTGCTATATTTCTGCCTCTCTAATTTATAGATCTTGCTTCACAAAATTTGTCTATATGCTCATTTAACTGGATCAAAACATATTGGCTATGCCACTCAATCAATTCTTCACCTTTAAGTTGATTATTATATCTCTAATCACTATTGTTCATAACGCTCTCGCTTCAACCCTTATCACTCTTCTCTATATGGATATTTTTCATTTGCTCTTCAAACTTTTTATCTAAGCATTCCATTCAAACCATTTTCAGTTTCCTTAACTTCTGTTATCTTCTATCAATCTACTCTTAGGCATTATTTGCTTCTAGCTCTTATAAGTCTTGCTTCTCAATCCGTTCTTCCATATCCTGGATATTCAAGTGTAAAGAAATTGGCTCCTACTGTTCTATCTCGCCTCAAGACTTATCATCTGACACCATTTCAAAGCTCTTGCTGATCTATTTACTCTTATGACTCTTCATCACTAACCTTAATGCTTCTATTAAGTCTGAGAAACCTTAGTTTGATTAGCCGAGAGAAGAGTAAGAATCTCGAGAAGTAGATATATAGGAAAAAGCTAAAGGATAACTTAAAAGGACTAAGGTATTTAAGAAGCTTCTAAGCTAATTGGGGTCAAAAAACTGATAATACTTCTTGGATCGAGTATCAAAGAGAGAAGTACTAGACATAAAACTACTCTAGAGTATCAGAGAATATACTTGTAGAAATAGAGAAAACTAATCAGCATTGAAAAGGAAGTTAGAAGATATAGTTAGCTGTAAGTTTCTGATGGAAATAAGAGCTAGATGATTGAACTGAGCAAGGAGATTATCTTTATACTAACTTTTGAATCGTAAATTCTAGCAACTTTAGATTGATAGATTTGATCTTGATGGTCATCACGTTCTTTGAAGTATTTTTAAATGCTAAGGTTACATCTTAGAAGATTAGCTTGGATAAATACAGTGAAATAGTAAACTTTTGACTAAGAGGGAAAATGAAGCTACTATCAAGGAAGGTTAGCTGAACATATCCTAATTAGTGCCTAAATAGCTTTATAACAATTATTATAAACTGCTAGGCATGAGGTTTAATAAACATTCTCTTGTCGATGTGTCAGCAGTACTGTATATGGAACATCATTGAAGGTTATAAGCATTAAGTTCTTTATAGCTAGAGTGAAGAGAAAATGAGATTAGCTTTAAGCTTTCAATCCTAGTATCTCTATGATTTTCGGTGAATACTATATTATTTTTCTTTGCTTTAGCATGGAAATACGATTTAATAGCTACGTTCAATTTTAAATATTTTACTTTCTCTATTTTGTGACTTTTTAGCAAATTGAAAAATAATCTTCCCTCAGTAACTAAATCTGCTAATAGCAACTTTTCTATAGTTATCTGTTATTCTTCTTAATCCTACCTAACACAATTAGACCCTTTCCTTAGATTTTTAATTAGCATAGTTAAGAAATTGAACATGCATGATGTATCTACTGTCAATAAATTTGCTATGCAAATATGGAAGTGAAATTTAAGTCCTTAAATCAGTAATTTGCTAATTTGTTTATTATAAGATGCCAAACTACTGAAAAAGCAGATTTTTGACTATGCATCCTAAAGCAAAATATTCTAGCAACTCGCTCTATCATTTTCTTAAATTCTATTATACTAGTCATTTAAACTCCAAAAATTTGAAGTTCTAGTAAAAAATCATCTTAGTTAGCAACTGTTTGCATTATGCATACAAGCGTATTAATGGATATGATAACCAAGTTCTCTTCATCATAAGCCTTTGCATTTAAAGTGGCAAATAAACTGTAGTTCCTTTAGTGCTTTCTGCATCTACTTAACTTGATTGAGTCTTATATTTCCAACGCTTTATTAGCTAATCCCGTATACTTAATAACTCTGGGTACCAAAAAGGAACCCCTGCTTTATTTTAACTTCTTATCTCGAATAATTAATTATATATTTCAATCCAGTTTAGATATCTATATTAGTTATCTTAAAACTGCTTCAATCATGTCACAATTCATTGATTAGAAATCCTATGAAGAAACTTATAAAAATCCAGTCAGTCAAATGGTTTTGCTTTAATAAGACCACTAAAAGAATTACTTAATCAAGCCAAAAGTATAAAGATCTCCCTTCAAACTCAGCTCTTCGTTTGCTTTCTTTATTCTTTTTTCTAGTCTCAAGTTTACTTCAAAAATCTACTGTAATCTTAGATGTAATTTCATATTTTATTTTTATGACTTATTCATATGAACATGAGCGTACTAGCTTTTATAAGGAGCTCAAAATAAATTGCATCTTAGTTAGCCAAGATTTTTTATTATTAGAACGTTCCTATTTACTCCTTATTTCCCCTTAAGCTAAGTTTTATACTTCTTTATCCCTTTTAATGCTTTACTATTTAAGCTTGACTTCAAACTTTCTTCAATTTATCCTAGAACCTCTTTTTACTACTGCGGACTATTGAGGATTTCTATGTTATCCATTGATCATTTTCATCTTTCTACTTAATGCTCTTTATCTTGTGTTGATTCTTTCTTTGAGCTATTTTAGCTTTTAACTTGGTCCTACTCGTAAAGTGTTGGTGTCATTAACTATATAAGCTTGAAATTGCTGCCTATCCTTATCTTTTAACTTTCTGCCTTGCCTTTTTATATTTCACTGGAATATCTAAAATTAACCCCCCTTCACCTGCTATAAGTTCAACTAATGTTTAAGCATTTCACTTGGCATCAACTCACAAAAATGAGACTACACTATACAGGGAAAAATAACTACTTCGTATGAGGATAATGAGGCGATTCCTCAATCGCTATAAGAAAGTAAGCATTTATGAGTAAAGAGAGCAAGCTTTGATAAAACTAAGTAGAGCATTTAGCTTAAATAAACAAAGTAGAAAGAAAGTAATTAGTAGAATAATACAAATAATATAGAGATAGTACTGCTATATCAGTTAGTAAGAGTAAGTAAGATACTAATAGAAATGAATATTACCTTCTATATGAACCTTATATTTAATATCCCTTATTATCATTATTAATAAACTAAATAGATGTAGGTAAAATTGTATAATCTTTGTTTATTGTATAATCATAGAAGTTAGAAATATATAAGAAAATGCTTTAAGTAAGATAGAGTTTAAAAAATAATAGAAAAAAAAGTCATAAAGTTAGGAGTTGCTTGACTTTTATTAGGAATTGTAGAAATTATTAGACCTAGAAAAATTTTATCTAATGGGTAGAAAAGAAGAAGATAGGATTATTAGAATGTAGCTTAGATGAAATATAAGCACATTGAAAACAATACTAGTATAGAATATAATTTAAATATTTATTATTAATATCTAAATAATTATATCAGAAACAGTAATCTTAATTAAATTATATTTCTATTATATAAAGGTTGATATAGAAACATTAATAAGAACTAAATAGATTATATAGCTTTATGCATATATTAAATCCTTATTTTACTTAATTAAATATATAACTTATAAAATAATTTAGCTTATATCTTATGTTAATGTATTTCTCTATTACTCACACACTACATTTCTACCATTATCTATTTTGTTATTATTTAATTTCATAGTAGTATAATATATCTTACTCATTTTAACTTGGACTATACATTCAAATCTTATTAGATTCATATATTCCATTATATCAAAAAAATGTATCTAACTTAGGAAATGCACTTCCATTCTCTGTTATTTTCTTTCAATCAAATATTATAGTTTATCCTAACTCATTCCTATTATCAAATATGTATGCTTATTCCATTTCTTATATATAAATTGCTGATACATAATATGCTGCTTTTGGTAATTTTATTGATTAAAACTATTATCATTTATTGGTAATTACATCATAAAAACATACATAATCTTTACTACCACCAAAATATCCACCAAATGTAAATATCATATCATATGCATAACACGTTCCATGATCTTCACCTTTATGGAAATGCTGAGCTATTTCAATACTTTTATTTTTATCAATATCATAAGTCTCGCATGTATTTATACTAATAATTTCAGAATCACGTCCTCCAATAATATAAATAAGTGATTTATTATCATAGACTAAAGAAGTTTCTTATCTAGGAAATATTAAATTAGATTAATTTTCTATTTCGTTATTTTATATTTTTAAGATATGGTTTTAGTGCTAATTTTAGTTATATCCTCCTACCATTATTATTTAATCTTTTTATGTTTAATATACTGATGTTTAGTTATTGTATATTGCTTATAAATTAGGAATAGTTAATTATATCTGAGTCAGTGGTGTAGTAGATATATTTACTGATTATAGAATATTAGAATCTCATTTTATCCTAAGATAGTTATTAAATGTCTTAGACATATTTTAATCCATTCTATGCTATAATTTTGCAAAATTAAGTCCATTTTTCAGTTCTTCATTCCAAAAATTCATTTACATAAAATTTTTCAGATACTGAAATTACTATTATACTTAACCTCTTTCTTCCTTTATTTAATCAATTAGATTCACTTTTTATGTTAAGTTCTAATTATTATATTACAACTAAGCTATTTCTTAAACCTTCTCTTATAATACTTTCTCTAATGTATCTTTCAGGCTCTAAATGATTTAAATTTAATTATTTAGATCTTAAGAGAGTTTATTATTATTCTAAAGTTCTTAAGTTAGCTCTTATACTCTCTTAATTAAGCTCTATTTCTCATTCTCCTTTTAAACTATTTCCGTCTAACTTTCTTCTACCTACTTTTGTAATTTGCGATTCTCAGAATTTTGCTCTTCAATCGTCTACTTTAATTATTAATTTTAAATTTCTAGTTCTTTTTATTATCTTACTAGACTCTCATTCTATTTCTCGAAAATTTGGCTTTCATATAGTTGTTAAAGTAGAAATTCTGACAAGTTCTTATTAAAGTCTTCGTTTTTCCTTTCTTAGGATATATACTTCAAATCTTTGAACTATTACTCTATCCCCTATAATCTTAACATCTTAGTTTCACATTTTTCTATAGTCTCTTCCTCCAATTTACTCATTTCTTTGTATTACTCTTGAAGATTTATAACTTATATCATATGTGAAGTATCTGTCTGCTTTGAGCTAATATATTGTATCAAGTTTTTATTAAAATTACTTTAGATAGTCTGAAAAATGTTTTCGATGATAGTATCTTATGATTGTATTACTATATTTCTCAAATTAAACATTTCATCATTAACTTACTATTAAGTTTAGCTGCATTGCTATCTTTTTAGATGCAGCTACATTGATTACTATAATGATACTAACTTTAATTGTATTTCAGTCTACATAGATTTGATTTATTCTTCTATCAGAACCTTTTAATGACCATTATGTGTTGTTGATCCACATAAAGCACAAATATACTCCTTTTCCTCTAAGCAAATGAAGGTTCAAGGTAAGTTATGGATTAAGCATTATTTTAAAAGATGGGACTAAGATTCATGCTCTTGCTAATCCTTTTCAATCTCTTCTACTACTTATATTTCTCTTTACGATATCTATTTGTTGAAATCTACTATTTCAAGGTCTTAAATTGCTTTTGCAGTTATTTTGTTATGAATTTTGCAGTATAGTAAATTTAATAAGTTTAGCATAGACTGCAAGCACTCTTAACATACAACACACTCACAATCTAGTCTTCTTGGTTTCTTTTTATTATCATTAAAGTTATTATTGCATCCTTTACATATAAAAGCTTCCATTTTTTATAATAAGAAGTTTTCTAGATGTTTAAATAGGTTTATCTGTTGATAAAGTAATAAAGATTCAAATCACTAATAGCTTACTAAATCTTACTCTTTCCATAGATTTGCAAATTTATATTACTAATCTTTCTTCATATCATCTGACTATATGTTCACTCAATCTAATCGAAAACATATTAGCAGCTTCACTCAATTAGCACTTCAACTTCTTTTACATTTATCATATTCTATTAACTGTTGCTTGAAATATACTTGTATCAACCCTAGTCACTCTTCTCTATTCTATTATCTTTTATCTACTCCTCTAGTTATCAATCTTATTATCCCATTCTGACTTCTTCACGTCTCATTCAACTTCTTAATCATCTATCGACTTTCTCTTAATCAGATTATCCTTCAGTTTGCTTCTTGCCTTTTCACAAATTGATTGTTACCCTAATAATTCTATTTCATTTTCCTTTCTCTCAGTCTTTTCTTCTAGATATAGATATTATAAGCTAACTATATTAGATAATCTGTCACAGTACAAGACTATTCGTAATCAATTTTTCAAAGCAAATGTTGCTCTATTCTTTCTTATGTCTCTTCTTCATTAGTCGTAGTGCTTCACTAAGAACTAAATTAAGCTTAGTTGTATTAGCTTAGTAATAGAAAGAATCTCATAAGGTAGATGTATGGAGAGAAGTTAAAGCACTAAGATTAAGTAAAAAGTTTCTGAAGTAAATGGATAGTTAAGTGTTTGCTAATGCTTCTATAGAACATAGATTTAGGGTAAAAGATAATGGTACTAGATTATCATAGTCCTATAGTATCAAAGAGCTTATCAAATAATATATAGAGATAGCTAATCAACTTTAAAAGAAAGTTATAAGATAGAGTTAGTTATAAGTTTCTGATAAGATTTAAGAGCTAAAATCAAGAAATTAAAAGTATACATCTGGCTACTTACTCTTAGATCATAAAATCTAACAACTCAAGATCAAGGGGTTTTATGTATAAACGCTATTGAAGCCTTTTTAAGATGCTAAAGATATTTCTTAATAGATAAACTCGCTAAAAAATGGAGTAGCAGTTAATCTTTTTACCTAGAAAGAAAGATTCAATAAAGAAATACTAAGTTGATCATATCCTAATTAGTGGCTAAATAGCTTTATATTGCTTATTAAAAACTGACTAGAATATGAAATAATAATAAGCATTATCTTATAGATATGTAAGCAGTATTATATAAGGTAATAATAAGACATTAGGGTTAATGATAATAATGTAACTAATTGATAACTAAATGAGATGATTAAAGAAAGGACTAGGAACAAGGATTAGGATATTTTTATATTATATATAAGCCATTCAGTTATAAATAGAGGTAAGAATACAAAATAATCAGCGTAATGAAAGGAAATCGATATAAGGTTACTAGAATTACTAAACAGCACTAGTTAATTACTCTAAATCTGAATATAATTTAAAGCCTTAATATCTAAAATGAAATCTAGACAGTAAATTAAAGATTTAAGTTTATGCTTTGAAGAAATAAATATTGAAAGTAACAAACAGTTAATTCTTTATAGTGCAATTAAGGAAAGAAGAAAAGAGAAAGTGTAACTACGAGGGTTAATAGTTCAAAGGTAGAAAATATCTAAAAGATCTATTTATTTAGTATCAAAAACTTGCTTTGGCAGAAAATGATCAAATTATGTTCTATTAGTAATTTAGATATAGATTGAAGCATCGTTAAATGAAAGCTACTATTTAAAGGTATTGAAAAAAAGGGATTACTGAAAATCGATTTATTCACATTGTCAAAGAGAATGAAAAGAATAAAAATGATAGCTATCTTTTGCTCTATTTGAAAGTTAAGTGAACTCGATTCATATATTATGTATTCAGCTATATTAGCAATTCTATCTTGATAATTACAGCAAAAAAATTGACCAATTAAGTAGAAAATGAGATATCTCTATCTATTATATTTTCTACCATTACCCTTATTATAGAAATGAGCATAAAAGGCAGTTTCAAGAGACTGTTTGATAACTTTATCACATACTTAAACCTGCTTTTCTAATAGTTTTTATCTTTCTTCTGTAGCTCAAATTAAGTTTGCTAGTTTTAAAAATATCTAGCTTGTCAATTAATCTCAATATACTGTTCAGTATAAATTTTACAGCCAAATAACAAATCTACACTGTTTGGTATTTATACTAATTCATAGTTAGAAAACTATAAGAAAAATCAAAACTGTTTAAAAGAAACTTCTTTACTTATCAACTTCAAATCCTTATGACATCAGCAATAAAACAGAAATAGTTAGGTAGGAGTTCATATCCACAGCGCATTAAATCACTTACCATTATGATTGCCATGTTATCTTACCCAAGTCTATCTATTCACCTACCATATTAATTGGCCATGCTATATAAAGGTTCTATTTGGTATATTACCTAAAGCTACTATGATTAGTAATAGCTTTCTTTAAGTTAAAGCTATAACTGATTGGACAGAAAATTGCTTAAAGTCTAATTTACGTTTAAATAAAATTAGTCTAACTACACTTAAAATACTCTATTTCTAATCCTCATTCTTATCTAACCAAAACTAATTCAAGGCTAGAAACTTAGATTCACTCTTCTCTCTCTTCCATACCACAATAACCATCTCTTCTATTGCTTATACCAAATGATCATTAACCTCTTATAAGATTGTCTTTATATCAATCCAGTAAGTTAAGCAAGTATTAAAATAGCGATTAACTTGAACCGTTTTTAGATCTTACTAACTCTGTTTTACTATTCATGTAGTAACGAGAGATGCTGGAAGATGATAAGTTTGAAATAGACAGAAAAAGAAAACTGCCGATACTTCAGTGGCAATAGTGAGATTAAGATATATACAGCGTTTGAGAATCTTGAGAGTGTCAAGAGGTTTTTTAACGAATGAAGCTTCAAAATACAGTTGATGGATAAGAATTTAGCTAAGTGATGTAAACAAGTTCAATTAGTGAAGTACTAGAGTAAAACTGTCTAAATAGCCCGGTGTATACTGATATTACCTAAGCTTGTTAATACATAGCAGTAAGATCAGATATATGCTAATTTTTCAATAGTTCTGGGCATAATCAAAAAGCTGAAGTCTCAAATCAAGCTTAAAAAGAGCATAACAAGAAAAAACTAGTTAGCATCTCAGAAAAACAGTGATGCTGTAGTCTAGCATCATCACTAAGATGAAACAATCTTCAATCTTTCTTTACATACTATAGATTAGAGTCTAATCAACTAATACTGTTTAAACCAGATAACCTATTAAGGTATGAAAAATAAGTACTAAAGTCTTAAAAAATTATTAGACTATTAATTAAATTAAATGGGTTGTATGGTAACGAAAAACAAACCACAAATGAAGAAAGCAATAGGAGTCACTCCAGAGACTAATCTACTGTTAGACAGGTGAACGAACACTCATGTCTAGATACTACTCTAGAAATTCAAATAGTACTCAAATAAGAGTTAAGAACTTGATTTTAAAGCCTTTTTATAGATGTTCACTGATCTTAATGAATTGCCTAGGAATGTGGCAGAGTCTGCATTCAAACTTTTTGATTTAAGCAGAACGGGAAAAATAATGTTTAGGGATTTTTGCGTAGTTCTGTATGTTGTATGTCATCGAAAGAAGAAAAGATTCGTTTTGTGTTTGATATGTTTGATGCTGATGAAGACTAGTTTTTGACATAAAATGAGTTTTAATTAATGCTTAAGACAACTATCGGCTTCGCGAGGAAATTCAGTAAATCACCGTAAAATGAACAGGATGATGTTTGAATAAACAGCGCAACCAAAAAAATCGTGAATCCGAAGCAGAAAATATCCTATGAATTGTTCTACGAATGAGCGGCTAAGAATTTAAACACCTCGTCTCTACTTAACATTTTTGAGATTGTTCCTTCACCAGAAAAAGAGAAAACGATAATAAAGCAAATAATGACTGACGTGTAAAATAAGGCACTCTAACCAGGAGAAGACTGGTATGTACTAAGCTATCGTTGGTGAGAGTCTTGGAAGCTTTACGTTAACTATGACAGTGAGATATTTAATTAAGAAGAGTACATCGAGTCAGCTAGTGCTCTAGTGAATGAGCATGAAGAAAAGAAAGCGGAATAGTATGGATAGTTCAAAAGAAACTCGACAATCAAAACTAGTAGATTGGCTTATCACCCTTAGAGATTGATAATTCTGATATAGATGGAGAGATTAAAGGACTTTGAAGAATAACCTGATGCAAGACCATGATTATATACTAGTTCCTTAAATAGCCTGGAAGAACTTATTCAGCTGATATGGAGGAGGTCCAACATTTCTGAGAAAAGTGATTGTAGCTGGAAATGAAAATTCCGTATCGTTCGTCGAACTCTATCCTAAGATCGTAAAACTTCATCTCTGTTCCCAGAGTGGAAACTTTGATAAAGAGTATGAAAAATGGGTATTTTTAAGTTCGGTTATGACGATGGGGCAGGCTAAATCGAAAATGATCGAAAAGAGCAAATCGACGTAAGATATCAGACTCTGACGAAAACTTTATCAAGAGTGAAAATTAGTGACTTACTTAGATGAAATTGTTTAAGATGCAGGAGTAGAAACTGACTAATTCTTTATGATTGAATAGAAATGTGCTCAATATACAAAAGTAGGGAAAAAGTTTTATTGGCCTAGAGATAGAATTTCAAAGAAAATGGAGTAAAACGATTGAAGGGAAAACTTTGAGGTAGGAGATAGATTGGATGTTTGGCATCCTTTAGCGTAGGAATGAAGACTTGCTACAATCTAGTAGCTCAACATGAAATACATTATAGTCCATTTCATAAATGATAAGTATAAGCAAGATAGACAACTACCAATCTAAAGGAAAGCGATATAAGGTTTCTAGAGTTACTAGAAGATAATAGCTAATTATTCTAGACCAGAGGAAGTACTACCAATAGATAAAAGACTAAAGATAATGCATTGAGATAATAAAATTGAATACAATAAATAATAAGTTGTTTATTGTTAAAGATAAGTAAAAAAGGAATAAAGAGAACAGCAAAATCTTTAATCTTACGGTTTAGTATTATAGTGTGTACTATATCACCTGTCTTTGTTTAAGTATAGAAATGTGATTTAATAGCTGAGTTCAATTTTAAATATCTTGTTTTCCCTTTTCGTTACTACCTTAGCGTCAATTGAGCAATAATCTTCCCTTAATGGTCTAAAGAAGTATCTCAATCTATTAATTATTGCTCTTATATAGCTGTAGTTTTTTACTATTCTTCTTAGATAAGTCTAACAATTTCTAGATTTTTCCTTATAATTTTTATAAGAAATAGTAAAAAGATAGAACGTGTAGGATATAATTGCTACCAGTAACGTTTCTATGTAAAACAAAAGCAAAATTTGAGTTCTTAAGACGGTTATTTACTATACCTAATACCTAAAAGGCTCCAAATCAATTAAAAGTGGAGATATTTGACAAAGCATCCTAAACCAAATATTCTAACAGTTTTTTCTAAGCGCTTTCTTAACTTCTTCTCTTCATATCATTTCTACCTCTAAGATAGACTTTCTAGCAATACAATCATTTACATCAGTAACTAATTACATTTCACATTCTAGCTAACTGTTCTATTTCAAACTCTAAATTTACTTATACTTTCCCCTTTAGTCTCTATGTTGACTATTTAGATGCCTCTGATAAATATCGATCAGAAGCTAACTTAATTACTCTCATCTTACTTACTATACCTTTAAAGACCTCATTTACAAAGCTGAAGGGATGCAACTATAAATTAGCTATTATATAATTTAGAAAAGGAAAGAATAAAATAGGTTAATTAGAATGAGTATAGATGTAATATAAGTAAAAAGAAAAGCAGCACTATACAAGGATATTTCTAAAATACTTAATCTTAATTTTAATTCTAGGGAAACAATATTTTCATTTAATTGCCCTCAATATTATCAAGGTTGATATAGAAGATTAGTAAACATTCATTTGATTATCTAGCTTTATACATATATTAAGTCAAATAGTTCCCAGATTTATTATCTGAATACATAACTTATAAAATAAATTTAGCTAATAGCTTATGTTTAAATATAGTTCTATATCATTACTCACATACTATATTTCATCCATTCTCTATTTTGCTACTATTTAACCTCGTAATAATACAATGTATCTTGTTCATCCTATTTCGAACTATACATTCAAATCTTATCAGATTCATATATTCCATTGTACCAAAAAAAAGTATCTAACTTAGGAAATGCACTTCCATTCTCTGTTATTTTCTTTCAATCAAACGTATAAGTTTTTTCTAGATGATAGTTACTATCGAATATGATCATCTATTCCATTTCTTATACATAGATTGCTGATACATAAAATGCTGTTTTTGGCAATTTTATTGATTAAAACTGTTACCATTTATTGGTAGCTACATCATAAAAACATACGAAATCTTTACGAGCACCATCTAGATAACCACCAAATGTAAATATCACATCATATGCATAACACGTTCCATGATCTTCACCTTTATATAGATGTTAAGCAATTTCAATACTTTTATTTTTATTAATATCAAAAGTCTCACATGTATTTATACTACCTTTAGAATCAGATCCTCCAATAATATAAATAAGTGATTTATTATCATAGACTAAAGAGCTTTCTTATCTAGGAAATATTAAACTAGATTAATTTTCTATTTCGTTATTTTATATTTTTAAGATATGGTTTTAGTGCTGATTTTAATTCTATCCTCCTACCATTATTATTTAATCTTTTTATGTTTAATATACTGATGTTTTGTTATTGTATATTGCTTATAAATTAGGAATTATTACTTATGTCTGAGTCAGTGGTGTAGTAGATATATTTACTGATTATAGAGTATTCGAATTTCATTTTATCCTAAGATAGTTACTAAAAGTCTTAGTCATATTGTAACTCTTTCTTCCTAATAGCTTTTCTTAATTAAACACTTTTTTCAGTTCTTCATTCCAGTGATTCCATAATTAGTAGCTTTTTATTTACTGGAGCTATATCTTAACTTAATCTCTCTCTTATTTGAATTAATCTTGTTGATCCAGTCTTTCTGTTAAGTTCTTATTATTCTATTATAAATAAGCGATTTCTTATGTCTTTGCTTGTATTGCTTTATCTAAATCTTTTTTCTGCTTCTAAAGGATTTAGATTTCATTACTTTGATCTTAAGTAGAATTATTAATATTTTAAAATAATTAAGTTATCTCCTCAATTTTCTTAGTTTAGCTGATTACCTCATTTTCCTTTTAAGCAATTACTTTCTACTATTCTTCCACCTGCTTTTGTACTTTTAGATACTCAGAATTTTGCTTTTCAACCATCTGCTCTAATTACTAAATTTTCTTCTCTAGTTCTTTTTTTTATCCTACAAGATTCATATTCTACTTTTTAAACATTTCTCCTTCGTATAGTTACTAAAGCAGAAAATCGGACAAGTCCTAATGAAAATCTTCTTAGGTCCTTTCTTAAAGCATATACTCCAAATCTTTGAACTACTGTTCTAGCTCTTACAATCTTTGTATCTTAGCCTCACATTTTTCTATAGTCTCCTCTTCAATTTTACTGATTTCATTGTATTTCTCTTGAAGATTTATAACTTAAAGCATATGTGAAGTAGCTACTTGTTATGTGCTAAAATATTGCGTCAAGTTTTCATTTAAATTGCTTTAGATAGTCTGAAAAAGGCTTTCGATGATAGCCTCTTGCGACTGTATTGTTGCACTTCTCAAGTTAAACATTTCTTCGTTAACTTATTTTTAGACTTAGCTGTATGACTATCTTTTTAGATGAAGTTACATTGACTACTATAGTGATACTATCTAAAATTGTATTTTGACCTTCAATTTATTGATTTAATCTTGCATTGTTTCCTTTTAATGACCATTATGTGCTTAATTTCCACATGAACTGCAGATATATTCATTATCCTATAAGCAAAAGAGAGTTCAAGGGAGGTTATGGATTAAGCCCTATTTTAAAAGATGGGACTAAGATTCACGCTGCTACAGATCTTTTTCTGACTTTTCTGTTACTTAAATTTCTCTTTACGGTAGCTATTTGTTGAAATCCACTACTTCAAGATCTTCAACTTCTTTCAAAGTTGCCTTGCAATGAATTTTACAGTATAACAGATTTAGTAAATTTTTCATAGACTGCAGGCATTTTTAGCATACTACACACTCACATTCTAGTCTTCTTGGTTTCTTTTCATTATCATTAAAGTTTTCATTGCATCCTTTACATATAAAAGCTTCCATTTTATATAGAGCAAATTTTCTGGAGGCTTAAATATGCTTAATCTATTTTTAATAGTAAAAAGATTCCTACAACAAAAGTCTCCCCAATTCTTATTCTTGCTATATTTCTGCCTCTCTAATTTATAGATCTTGCTTCACAAAATTTGTCTATATGCTCATTTAACTGGATCAAAACATATTGGCTATGCCACTCAATCAATTCTTCACCTTTAAGTTGATTATTATATCTCTAATCACTATTGTTCATAACGCTCTCGCTTCAACCCTTATCACTCTTCTCTATATGGATATTTTTCATTTGCTCTTCAAACTTTTTATCTAAGCATTCCATTCAAACCATTTTCAGTTTCCTTAACTTCTGTTATCTTCTATCAATCTACTCTTAGGCATTATTTGCTTCTAGCTCTTATAAGTCTTGCTTCTCAATCCGTTCTTCCATATCCTGGATATTCAAGTGTAAAGAAATTGGCTCCTACTGTTCTATCTCGCCTCAAGACTTATCATCTGACACCATTTCAAAGCTCTTGCTGATCTATTTACTCTTATGACTCTTCATCACTAACCTTAATGCTTCTATTAAGTCTGAGAAACCTTAGTTTGATTAGCCGAGAGAAGAGTAAGAATCTCGAGAAGTAGATATATAGGAAAAAGCTAAAGGATAACTTAAAAGGACTAAGGTATTTAAGAAGCTTCTAAGCTAATTGGGGTCAAAAAACTGATAATACTTCTTGGATCGAGTATCAAAGAGAGAAGTACTAGACATAAAACTACTCTAGAGTATCAGAGAATATACTTGTAGAAATAGAGAAAACTAATCAGCATTGAAAAGGAAGTTAGAAGATATAGTTAGCTGTAAGTTTCTGATGGAAATAAGAGCTAGATGATTGAACTGAGCAAGGAGATTATCTTTATACTAACTTTTGAATCGTAAATTCTAGCAACTTTAGATTGATAGATTTGATCTTGATGGTCATCACGTTCTTTGAAGTATTTTTAAATGCTAAGGTTACATCTTAGAAGATTAGCTTGGATAAATACAGTGAAATAGTAAACTTTTGACTAAGAGGGAAAATGAAGCTACTATCAAGGAAGGTTAGCTGAACATATCCTAATTAGTGCCTAAATAGCTTTATAACAATTATTATAAACTGCTAGGCATGAGGTTTAATAAACATTCTCTTGTCGATGTGTCAGCAGTACTGTATATGGAACATCATTGAAGGTTATAAGCATTAAGTTCTTTATAGCTAGAGTGAAGAGAAAATGAGATTAGCTTTAAGCTTTCAATCCTAGTATCTCTATGATTTTCGGTGAATACTATATTATTTTTCTTTGCTTTAGCATGGAAATACGATTTAATAGCTACGTTCAATTTTAAATATTTTACTTTCTCTATTTTGTGACTTTTTAGCAAATTGAAAAATAATCTTCCCTCAGTAACTAAATCTGCTAATAGCAACTTTTCTATAGTTATCTGTTATTCTTCTTAATCCTACCTAACACAATTAGACCCTTTCCTTAGATTTTTAATTAGCATAGTTAAGAAATTGAACATGCATGATGTATCTACTGTCAATAAATTTGCTATGCAAATATGGAAGTGAAATTTAAGTCCTTAAATCAGTAATTTGCTAATTTGTTTATTATAAGATGCCAAACTACTGAAAAAGCAGATTTTTGACTATGCATCCTAAAGCAAAATATTCTAGCAACTCGCTCTATCATTTTCTTAAATTCTATTATACTAGTCATTTAAACTCCAAAAATTTGAAGTTCTAGTAAAAAATCATCTTAGTTAGCAACTGTTTGCATTATGCATACAAGCGTATTAATGGATATGATAACCAAGTTCTCTTCATCATAAGCCTTTGCATTTAAAGTGGCAAATAAACTGTAGTTCCTTTAGTGCTTTCTGCATCTACTTAACTTGATTGAGTCTTATATTTCCAACGCTTTATTAGCTAATCCCGTATACTTAATAACTCTGGGTACCAAAAAGGAACCCCTGCTTTATTTTAACTTCTTATCTCGAATAATTAATTATATATTTCAATCCAGTTTAGATATCTATATTAGTTATCTTAAAACTGCTTCAATCATGTCACAATTCATTGATTAGAAATCCTATGAAGAAACTTATAAAAATCCAGTCAGTCAAAATGGTTTTGCTTTAATAAGACCACTAAAAGAATTACTTAATCAAGCCAAAAAGTATAAAGATCTCCCTTCAAACTCAGCCTCTTCGTTTTGCTTTCTTTATTCTTTTTCTAGTCTCCAAGTTTACTTCAAAAAATCTACTGTAATCTTAGATGTAATTTCATATTTATTTTTATGACTTATTCATATGAACATGAGCGTACTAGCTTTTATAAGGAGCTCAAAATAATTGCATCTTAGTTAGCCAAGATTTTTTATTATTAGAACGTTCCTATTTACTCCTTATTTCCCCTTAAGCTAAGTTTTATACTTCTTTATCCCTTTTAAATGCTTTACTATTTAAGCTTGACTTCAAACTTTCTTCAATTTATCCTAGAACCTCTTTTTACTACTGCGGACTATTGAGGATTTCTATGTTATCCATTGATCATTTTCATCTTTCTACTTAATGCTCTTTATCTTGTGTTGATTCTTTCTTTGAGCTATTTTAGCTTTAACTTGGTCCTACTCGTAAAAGTGTTGGTGTCATTAACTATATAAGCTTGAAATTGCTGCCTATCCTTATCTTTTAACTTTCTGCCTTGCCTTTTTTATATTTCACTGGAATATCTAAAATTAACCCCCTTCACCTGCTATAAGTTCAACTAATGTTTAAGCATTTCACTTGGCATCAACTCACAAAAATGAGACTACACTATACAGGGAAAAATAACTACTTCGTATGAGGATAATGAGGCGATTCCTCAATCGCTATAGAAAGTAAGCATTTATGAGTAAAGAGAGCAAGCTTTGATAAAACTAAGTAGAGCATTTAGCTTAAATAAACAAAGTAGAAAGAAAGTAATTAGTAGAATAATACAAATAATATAGAGATAGTACTGCTATATCGTTAGTAAGAGTAAGTAAGATACTAATAGAAATGAATATTACCTTCTATATGAACTTATATTTAATATCCCTTATATCATTATTAATAAACTAAATAGATGTAGGTAAAATTGTATAATCTTTGTTTATTGTATAATCATAGAAGTTAGAAATATATAAGAAAATGCTTAAGTAAGATAGAGTTTAAAAAATAATAGAAAAAAAAGTCATAAAGTTAGGAGTTGCTTGACTTTTATTAGGAATTGTAGAAATTATTAGACCTAGAAAAATTTTATCTAATGGGTAGAAAAGAAGAAGATAGGATTATTAGAATGTAGCTTAGATGAAATATAGCACATTGAAAACAATACTAGTATAGAATATAATTTAAATATTTATTATTAATATCTAAATAATTATATCAGAAACAGTAATCTTAATTAAATTATATTTCTATTATATAAAGGTTGATATAGAAAACATTAATAAGAACTAAATAGATTATATAGCTTTATGCATATATTAAATCCTTATTTTACTTAATTAAATATATAACTTATAAAATAATTTAGCTTATATCTTATGTTAATGTATTTCTCTATTACTCACACACTACATTTCTACCATTATCTATTTTGTTATTATTTAATTTCATAGTAGTTATATATCTTACTCATTTTAACTTGGACTATACATTCAAATCTTATTAGATTCATATATTCCATTATATCAAAAAAATGTATCTAACTTAGGAAATGCACTTCCATTCTCTGTTATTTTCTTTCAATCAAATATTATAGTTTATCCTAACTCATTCCTATTATCAAATATGTATGCTTATTCCATTTCTTATATATAAATGCTGATACATAATATGCTGCTTTTGGTAATTTATTGATTAAAACTATTATCATTTATTGGTAATTACATCATAAAAACATACATAATCTTTACTACCACCAAAATATCCACCAAATGTAAATATCATATCATTCATATGCATAACACGTTCCATGATCTTCACCTTTATGGAAATGCTGAGCTATTTCAATACTTTTATTTTTATCAATATCAAAAAGTCTCACATGTATTTGTAAGATTTTTTTAAGAATCAAGTCCTCCAATAATATAAATAAGTGATTTATTATCATAAGCTAAAGAGGTTTCATATCTAGGAAATATTAAATTAGATTAATTTCTATTTTTCTATTTTATATTTTTAAGATATGGTTTTAGTGCTGATTTTAGTTTTATCCTCCTACCATTATTAATTAATCTTTCTATGTTTAATATACTGATGTTTAGTTATTGTATATGGCTTATAAATTAGGAATTATTACTTATGTCTGAGTCAGTGGTGTAGTAGATATATTTACTGATATAGTAATATTAGAATTTCATTTTATCCTAAGATAGTTACTAAAAGTCTTAGACATATTTTAATCCATTCTATGCTATAATTTTGCAAAATTAAGTCCATTTTTCAGTTCTTCATTTCAAAATTTCATTTACATATAATTTTTCAGATAATGAAATTACTATTATGCTTAACCTATTTCTTCCTTGATTTAATCAATTAGATTTACTTTTTATGTTAAGTTCTAATTATTCTATTACAACTAAGCTATTTCTTAAACCTTCTCTTATAATACTTTCTCTAATGTATCTTTCTGGTTCTAAATGATTAATTTAATTATTTAGATCTTAAGAGAGTTTATTATTATTCTAAAGTTCTTAAGTAAACTCTTATACTCTCTTAATTAAGCTCTATTTCTCATTCTCCTTTTAAACTATTTCCGTCTAACTTTCTTCTACCTACTTTTGTAATTTGCGATTCTCAGAAATTTGCTCTTCAATCGTCTGCTTTAATTACTAATTTTACATTTCTAGTTCTTTTTATTATCTTACTAGATTCTCATTCTATTTCTCGAAATTTGGCTTTCATATAGTTGTTAAAGTAGAAATTCTGACAAGTTCTTATTAAAGTCTTCGTTCTTCTTTCTTAGGATATATATTTCAAATCTTTGAACTATTACTCTATCCCCTATAATCTTAACATCTTAGTTTCACATTTTTCTATAGTTTCTTCCTCCAATTTACTCACTTCATTATATTTACTCTTGAAGATTTATAATTTATACCATATGTGAAGTATCTGTCTGCTATGAGCTAATATACTGTATTCAAGTTTTTATTAAAATTACTTTAGATAGTCTGAAAAATGTTTTCGATGATAGTATCTTATGACTGTATTACTATATTTCTCAAATTAATAATTTCATCATTAACTTACTATTAAGTTTAGCTGCATCTTACTATCTTTTTAGATGCAGTTGCATTGATTACTATAATGATACTAACTTTAATTGTATTTCAGTCTTCATAGATTTTTTTATTCTTCTATCAGAACCTTTTAATGACCATTATGTGTTGTTGATCCACATGAACCACAAATATACTCCTTTTCCTCTAAACAAATGAAGGTTTAAGGTAAGTTATGGATTAAGCATTATTTTAAAAGATGGGACTAAGATTTATGCTATTGCTAATCCTTTTTAATCTCTTCTGTTACTTATATTTCTCTTTAGGGTATTTATTTGTTGAAATTCACTACTTCAAGATTTTAATTGCTTTTGCAGTTATTTTGTTATGAATTTTGCAGTATAGTAAATTTAATAAGTTTAGCATAGTTTGAAGGCATTTTTAGCACATGATACACTTACAATCTAGTCTTCTTGGTTCTTTTCATTACCATTAAAGTTTTTATTGCATCCTTTACATATAAAGCTTCCATTTTTATAATAAGAGTTTTCTAGATGTTTAAATAGTTTTTATCTGATGATAAAGTAATAAAGATTCAAATCATTAATAGCTTACTAAATCTTACTCTTTCCATATTTTTGCAATTTTAAATTACTGATCTTTCTTCATATCATCTGACTATATGTTCACTCAATCTAATCGAAAACATATTAGCAGCTTCACTCAATTAGCACTTCAACTTCTTTTACATTTATCATATTCTATTAACTGTTGTTTGAAATATACTTGTATCAACCCTAGTCACTCTTCTCTATTCTAGTATCTTTTATCTACTCCTTTAGTTATCAATCTTATTATCCCATTCTGACTTCTTCACGTCTCATTCAACTTCTTAATCATCTATCGACTTTCTCTTAATCAGACTATCCTTCAGTTTGCTTCTTGCCTTTTCACAAATTGATTGTTACCCCTAATAATTCTATTTCATTTTCCTTCTCTCAGTCTTTTCTTCTAGATATAGATATTATAAGCAACTATATTAGATAATCTGTCACAGTACAAGACTATTCGTAATCAATTTTTCAAAGCAACTATTGCTCTATTCTTTCTTATGTCTCTTCTTCATTAGTCGTAGTGCTTCACTAAGAACTAATTAAGCTTAGTTAGATTAGCTTAGTAATAGAAAGAATCTCATAAGGTAGATGTATGGAGAGAAGTTAAAGCACTAAGATTAAGTAAAAAGTTTCTGAAGTAAAGGATAGTTAAGTGTTTGCCTAATGCTTCTATAGAACATAGATTTAGGGTAAAAGATAATGGTACTAGATTATCATAGTCCTATAGTATCAAAGAGCTTATCAAATAATATATAGAGATAGCTAATCAACTTTAAAAGAAAGTATAAGATAGAGTTAGTTATAAGTTTCTGATAAGATTTAAGAGCTAAAATCAAGAAATTAAAAGTATACATCTGGCTACTTACTCTTAGATCATAAAATCTAACAACTCAAGATCAAGGGGTTTTATGTTTAAACGCTATTGAAGCCTTTTTAAGATGCTAAAGATATTTCTTAATAGATAAACTCGCTAAAAAATGGAGTAGCAGTTAATCTTTTTACCTAGAAAGAAAGAAAAGATTCTATAAAGAAATACTAAGTTGATCATATCCTAATTAGTGACTAAATAGCTTTATATTGCTTATTAAAAACTGACTAGAATATGAAATAATAATAAGCATTATCTTATAGATATGTAAGCAGTATTATATAAGGTAATAATAAGACATTAGGGTTAATGATAATAATGTAACTAATTGATAAGTAAATGAGATGATTAAAGAAAGGACTAGGAACAAGGATTAGGATATTTTTATATTATATATAAGCCATCCAGTTATAAATGGAGGTAGGAGTACAAAATAATCAGCGTAATGAAAGGAAATCGATATAAGGTTACTAGCATTATTAAACAGCACTAGTTAATTACTCTAAATCTGAATATAATTTAAAACTTTAATAGTGAAAAGGAAATCTAGACAGTAAATTAAAGATTTAAGCTTATGCTTTGAAGAAATAAATATTGAAAGTAGCAAACAGTTAATTCTTTATAGTGCAATTAAGGAAAGAAGAAAAGAGAAAGTGTAACTACGAGGGTTAATAGTTCAAAGGTAGAAAATATCTAAAAGATCTATTTATTTAGTATCAAAAACTTGCTTTGGCAGAAAATGATCAAATTATGTTCTATTAGTAATTTAGATATAGATTGAAGCATCGTTAAATGAAAGCTACTATTTGAAGGTATTGAAAAAGGGATTACAGAAAATCAATTCATTCACATTGCCAAAGAGAATGAAAAGAATAAAAATGATAGCTATCTTTTGCTCTATTTGAAAGTTAAGTGAATTCAATTCATATATTATGTATTCAGCTATATTAGCAATTCTATCTTGATAATTACAGCAAGAAATTGACCAATTAAGTAGAAAATGAGATATCTCTATCTATTATATTTTCTACCATTACCCTTATTATAGAAATGAGCATAAAAGGCAGTTTCAAGAGGACTGTTTGATAACTTTATCACATACTTAAACCTGCTTTTCTAATAGTTTTTATCTTTCTTCTGTAGCTCAAATTAAGTTTGGTAGTTTTAAAAATATCTAGCTTTCAATTAATCTCAATATACTGTTCAGTATAAATTTTACAGCCAAATAACGAATCTACACTGTTTGGCATTTATACTAATTCATAGTTAGAAAACTATAAGAAAAATCAAAACTGTTTAAAAGAAACTTCTTTACTTATCAACTTCAAATCCTTATGACATCAGCAATAAAACAGAAATAGTTAGGTAGGAGTTCATATACACAGCGCATTAAATCACTTACCAATATGATTGCCATGCTATCTTACCCAAGTCTATTTATTCACTTACTATATTAATTAGCCATGCTATATAAAGGTTCTATTTGGTATATTACCTAAAGCTACTATGATTAGTAATACCTTTCTTTAAGTTAAAGCTATAACTGATAAAAAAGCTAATCGCTTAAAGTCTAATTTACCATTCAATAAAATTAGTCTAACTACACTTAAAATACTCTATTTCTCATCCTCATTCTTATCTAACCAAAACTAAGTCAAGGCTAGAAACTCAGATTCACTCTTCT